>JAOBYF010776536.1:0-14335 GCA_025403605.1 Parazoanthus darwini
CAGCGGAATATTTGACTTTGCAAAGGAGCTCCCGTATCAAATTGACAAAGTTGCCTTACACTGTCTTCTCGTACAGTGCCAACTGATACCGTCCTTGACAGTCTTCCTTTCCCCTATCCTGATTACCTCAAAACATTTGGGGCAATGATGATCGGAAGAAAGAAGGCATTTGTCCTTCAAGAACTGCCCCATGTCGCCATTGCTGCCCAAGATGATAGGTCCGAGATGCTGCATGATCAAGGTAAGTAGGTTGAGAAGATCGAGTTTGCAAGCTGCGATAGTGTTTTCGATGTGAATCGAGTAAAGAGATGATTTTGTAAAGTTTTTATATCTTTCTTTTTGTGATTACCTTCTATTTTGGGATCAGCTGTTTCTTTTCAAATGCTAATTATGCATGACCATTTGTAATCACTCTTTAGCGAACAAAATTACAACGCTAATTACTTAGAGATGCATATTTAATTGAAGTGCTCACTTCTGATTGCACAATTTTACTGTGTTCTGATTGAACGGTTAACATTTCATCTTCATTCTGATTGAATGATTTCGATCCGGTTTTTAGTTCATGCTCAAGTATCAGAGTGTTCACTTTTAACGCTAAGAACACAGTCTTCATTTTATCGCAAGTTCTTGTCATTTTTTATAAGTAAAACTTGGGGGGCGTATTCTTCAGTTGGGAAAACTTGCTCTTATGTAGAATGCGTCCCCATGTTGGTAAATGTGCCTTGGGGGCGTATTCTTCGCAATATCCCAAATCTCCTTGCATAGAGTCGTCAGGTAGCAGGTTGAAGCTCATCTGTAATTGGCTGAGGCATTGAAACAAAACTTTTTAAACTATGTTTGCATGCATTCAAATTCACCTAAAATTGACAAAAATTTACTGCCGAAAGTACTCTAAAACTTCTCCTGCTCACCCGAGAGAGTGAGTTGCTGTCGGATGAGCTTACTGGACGTGTTGGATATCCCTCACCGAGCTCAGTGAGTTCTCCGAACTCACTGACGTACTTGTTTTGTATGGTCAATTAATTAATCGGACCACAACTGCTCGGATCTGTTCTACATGCTTTCTGGTGCGATAAGTTTAGTGTATGCGTTTTGCCTATCCGCTGTTATTGGGATAAGGAAAGAGGACTATATTGTGGGGGTTTTTGGTACATTTAGATACATCCATCTTTCACTTTTTTTCACTTTTACAATCTTGTTGTAACTATCACGCTCCAACCGTTCATCAACTGACAGCATTCTTGCCAAGTTGGCCTTGAGATTTTCCAAAATCTTTTCATTATAGTAAAAGTCCATCAAGAAATTGTAAGAAAAATGAACTCTAAATTTCTGCATGGTAGAACTTCGTAAAGGCTTGAAATTCTTTCTGTGATTCTCACTTTCTTGATAGCTGGTCTTGATACTGTTGTGTTGTTTGCAAAGCTCAATGTCATGGTATTTGCAAAGAGGTGACTTATGTAGATTGGTGGATGTGTGAAATCTGTCAACCACAAATGTCTCCTTGCATTTTTTGACACTGGGTGCTCACACTCTTCCAAGTCTTTTTCTGACTTTGGTTTCCACGTCTGTTCTCTGTATTCGAGGGGAACCAGCAAAGGAATACTTACCTAGACAATTAAAAGACATTGCATTACAAAATATTTTGTCCGATGTTGATTACAAGATAGTGGTTACAAATTCTCCTGAGCCATATG
Source organism: Parazoanthus darwini (assembly GCA_025403605.1). Lineage (NCBI taxonomy): Eukaryota > Metazoa > Cnidaria > Anthozoa > Zoantharia > Parazoanthidae > Parazoanthus > Parazoanthus darwini. The sequence goes on from JAOBYF010776536.1 coordinate 1,698, forward strand.
TTAAATATATACATTCTGGTTACAAAAAGAATACAAAATGCAAATTCATGTACAGTATATTAGTGTCTTTTGGGGCTTTGATAGAAATTTTGGTGAAGAAATACTAAAGTTTTGTTGGATTTCCTTGAAACATGGGAGCAGCGAGTGTTCCAATGGAGGTCACTGCTCAGATGAACTCCTAGATATTGGTGAAGCCACAAACAAATCAGTTCATCAGATGCCTTCTTTTGCCATCCTGTGGAAGTAAATACAGTATGTGCATGCTGTCAGGAACCCACGCCATCCATTTACTTCTGACTCTCTCTATGATGGTTTGTTTAAGCAAACATTGAGCAGCTGCAAAATAGATGTTGAGCTGTGGAGAATGACCACTTGCCTCTGTTTCGTATTCGCAGTGGTCGTGGATCGCCACAAATCACAGAAAATGAATCAAGTATACTTTCAAATATGTTCCATGAGTCCCATCCAAGTGAGTAGTCACAGTGTTGTTTATTAAAGGTAGACCCAGAGTTCAAATACAAATTTCACTTTCGCTCAACCGCTCGCTCGCTCAAAAATCTCCTCATGCTGTGACACAAGACCATGAGATTGCTTATACTCTTCGTCTGTGATTCTTATTGGTGGGTTGTAAAAACAGTCTAACAAAACATGTCACACTCTACTGGCGCCCAGTCTCTCACAGAGCTGCCTGGGATGACTGCCAAGTCTGTGTTATCTGCTCTCAAAGATGTTTTGATGTCAACCATCACATGAGCCTCAAACAAACATCAAGAGTTAACAGGCTTTGTTGTCTACCAAGACCTCCTTGATGTGCATGCCAAACCTTTTCGATGCAAATCTTCATTTTTTCAGTGTTCAACACGAGAGAGTTGCAGAGGATGAAATGCTCCCTTTTATTGTCGCAAAACCTTGTTCTGTACAGATGTTCCAGAGACCATCACAATATAACCTAACTTTGCTCTGTTAACAGTTGAAGAGCTCGGTGCAAAAATGGCCTAAGTGACGATTTGGGGTCCAAAAAGTTTGAATTTCCTGAATTTTTTTGCATCTCCATACTCTTCTACTCGTAAAAAATGTTGCCCTATTTTTTTCTGTGAAAACATGGCTAGAAACCACGTAAAACAAGTTCAGTGCTTGATGGAAATGTACAACCGGATAAAAGTCGGGGAAAAAAATTGAAATTCTCGAGAATTTTTGGCAGGTATAATCTTTTCTAGTCGTTAGAAATGTCGCCTTATTTTTTTTTTCGCAAAGTAAATAAGTGCTGGAATCCCAAATTAGAGCTCTCAACTTGATGAAATGTATAAGAACTTGTCAACAAAATATTGAAATTAAAAGAAAGGCGTAACAAGGTTGTATGCAAGTGTTGACACTTGGACAATTCTTTCCCATCCGCCCAATATTAGGCATTTTTCGGTGCATTTCCAAGAATATTAATAAATCAGTGAGAATTAAAGATAGATTCTTGCACAATACACCATTTTAATCAGCAATGACTGAACTATTTGAATATTGATTAGAATGATCATCAATCCCTACTTGAAATCCAAAAAATTTAAGTATATTATGGACATTTAAAAAATAATTTTGAAAAAAAAAATAGAAAAATTAAAAAATATTTTTTTCTTTTTACAATTGTCGAAACTGTTGAAGAGAAAGTTGTAGCCCTATATCTGTGCAATTTAAACACCAAATTTGAAGGCTATAGGGTCAATAGTCTTTGAGTTACATCACATAATATAGAACCATGTAGCGATGCTGTATTTTGACATTTTGGTGAATTTGTCAAGTAAAACTATAAAACCTGTACACCTAGTCATAGTATGTTTTCCAGAACATATACAATCTAAAAAGACTAAATGACTAAAAATATCTAGCATTTAACATTTCTTTCATCATTTTACAACAGCAGATATAATTTTGACTATAAGACAGTTGATCATTGAACAGATAATGGTAGTACTGTCAGTCTCACAAACATCAGCCGCAGCCATAGTAAGTACCAATGCCAGTAAAAAATGTCTTTATGATTCACTCATGGAAGGCTTTGCTGTGCCAGTGACTCCTTGAAACAATTCCGCTGGGGAGTACAATGCAAGTAAACTAAACACTGTGGAGCTGAGCAAAAAGGATGAACCTTGTTTTCAGTTTTAAATTTCTTGTAACACACTTTGCAGCTTCTCCTTCCCTCAGAAAACTCAATCATATGCTCAGTTTCAAACTGAGCTTTGGCTTGAGGCTGTCTGGCATTTTCATAAACTGGTGGAGTCTGGTACTCCTCAAGACCAGCAAGATCTCTGATGAGTTCTTCCCGAAATTCTAGAATAGAAAAACTCTGGGGGCGTTTCAGTTCTGGATTGTCTGGATTTGCTTTACGGTGAAACTGTTCAAAACCGCAATGTCAATCATGTGAAAGAACAATGTTTTCCACCATTGCATACATTTCCTTAGAACATTGTGATTTGCCAACATTTGGTCAGAGCGGTCCACACCATTCATATACTTGTTGTATGTGGCTATGGCTTGTGGCTGTTGTACGTTTATGGTCTGCCATTTGTTTTCAACCTTTTTCTTCCTCTGAGTTATAACAAATTCTCCAGCCACATCAATTGTTGATAACATACTAACTAGCTTGTTATCTATCCACTGGATGGCTAGGCACACACCAGATCTTTCCCATCTCATACTGCCTCTTTCTTTTCTTTTTGCCCATTTTTTCCCCTTGTTTCAAAGATTCTGGGAACAGACGACGGTTTTCACTGACAGTCCCACAAGCAGGTGTCCCCAGCTGAAACAGGTCCTTGAGTGGAGTCACAGATGAATAAAAATTGTCAAAGTACAAATGGTATCCTTGATTCAATAAGGGTTGCATAAGTCTCATAACAACATCATATGCAAGACCATTAGGACCAATCACCTGTCCATCTACTTTTCCAATATAAATATCAAAATTATATGTGTAACCATTCAGAGAATCTGCCAGTACCCACAACTTGATCCCCCACTTTACAGGCTTGTCTCTAATATACTGGCGTATCCCAGAACGGTGTTTCAGTCGAACCATCCGTTCATCAATAGCTACATGTTGTGAGGGCTGATAAAGTGATCTACAGAGTTGTTTGAACATATCTACAAAACAAAAAAGGAAAATAACAATGGAAAAAAAAGGAAAGTTTAAACTTCCGCTCGATCTAACCAGAATGAATGTAACTGCAAGAATAAATGGCACAAACAACACTGCCTGAATTAGCACTTAACAGCTTTCAAACTTGCTCGATAAAGTGAAGAAATAATATCCAAAAGGAAAAGAACAATAAAAGAAGAAGCGGAGAAAAAAAAATGTATAACCATAGCTGGACTTGAACCAATGAAAGTTGATGATGGCGGTGATGAGGCCGTTGCAGTGTGTTGTGTCAATAAGGCCTGGGGCCAAGTCTAAATGAAGCTTACAGTAACAAACTAAAAGCAACCGCATTTACAAGGATTGAGTCTATACATGAAGAGGTTCATCCACCAGAATTTTCTTCATCTACACTTCATCAAGTCAGTAAAAGTCGTCAAGATATCGCACCAACTGCATCGAAAAGAAGTATAAAACACTGGCATCACTTCAGTAAAAAGCTTAAAATCTAAAATATTCTATACAACTACAAAAATGACAAATTTTTCAAGTTGGTCTTGAATATGGGAAAGGAGTTTCCTGATACAATATCTAGGGGAAGGGAGTTCCAATCTGTTACTGTTTAGGGCAAAAAAGGAAACTTGAAAACAGCTATTGATTTATAAAACTCTACTTAAATGTATAGCTGTGTATTGAGTACTTGTCTGTGTTGACTTTACTGAGAATGAATATATGCTGCTATTTCCAATCTTTTCTGACTACCAAGCTCTGCTATCTGAATTTTTTTAAAAAGCAGTTGATTGTTTTGATAAAGTTTTCCTTCTAGCAGCATAGATACCGTAGAATCTTTTACACCAACAAAGTAAAGGTTTAATTTATTTTTAAAATATGCATTTTCCCTTGCTGCAGTGTATAGAGAATTATACAAAAATAATGTTTGAAAACCAATGCAATGTAATTACAATGATAATATTAACAACTAGAATTAGTCAAAGCCATTCGTCTTTGTTTCTTTCCTCTGCTCCTCGAGTTCAGTGACTTTTTCCTCCAGAATTAGCTTCTCATGCTGCAACTGCATTATTTCTTCACTCTTTTCTTATTCACTTTTGTCAGATAGCAATTCTTTCGAAGCTTTTACTTTGGCTTTCTTTCTATCCCTTAGTATTTGCTGATGCCACTTTTCTGCTGATGAGAGGGCTTTTTTGTTCTTGAAAGTTCAGCTGCAGTATCCGATGATTTTAACTCCATCTGATCAATTTTCACATTTTTCCTTTTAACTTTTTATGTCAAAACTTTTAGGGCATTCTTCTTTTTCTGCTGGGCTGCCATTTTTGACACAAGTTTTGCCTTTTCATCCTTCAATTGTTGGTCATGCTTGCGGCGTAGCTCTTTAACACTAGCTTTATAGCGCTTGCATGAGGCACATTTTGACAATTGCTGTGTCTCAAGTGGTGATGCATCACTCCCTGTCGTGTTTCGATGTCATTAAGTTGCTGCTGAACAAACGATGGCTCATCTTCACCTTGCTCTTGCTCAGTGATTGCATGCATTATTTTTTGGAGTTGTATTGTGGCATGGACTTCTTGAAGAAAGTGGATGTCGCAATTCTGGTCCTTGAGATATTGAAACACATTTGATCGTTTGGTCACGTCTTGAATACCATTAAAATTAATGGAGCAAGTTTTTAAGCGAGCAATCGAGTAAATTACTAAAAGAAAACAATAAACCTGATAGCTTACCATCATAATTTAAGAATGTTTGCTCGAGTAATGTGTGTGAAATTGTTCACTGTAAATAATCATCAGTGAAGCTTGAGCGTCGGGTTTAATTGTACCCGACAGTTCTTTCCAGTATTTAAGGATTGTACGTTTGTGAGCCAGTTTTGCAAGTAGTTTCTCGGAGTCCATGGTGTAATCGCCCTTGAGGTGTTGGAGATAGGTCGCTCTCGCACAGCACACGAGGTCCTTTGGAGCGAGGAGAAGGGCAGTAGAGTCCTTGTTTTCCCGAAGGTCTCTTTTGAAGGTGTCAAAGTGCGAAAGGTTCGCTACTTTGGTGATTGTCTGTTTGGTCGGTGTTAGGGGTGGTGCTTTTCTTTTCGTTCCTGCGTTCGGTTGTGTTGTTGAGGGCTGTGCGTTGGCTGTAGTGTCCTGGGATGGTGTTTTCATTTGGTTGTTCTGGTTCTGAAGTCACGTTTGTCTGGGTTTCTGGCGTTGGAGTGGGTTCCGGGTTTGTAGGTTGGTTGTCTTGGCGTTCAGTTGAGTTCAGTTGGTCCGTTGAAATGCTCCGGACTCTCTTTCGGGGACATGTCGATGCCACGCCGTCAAAAGATGAGCACCGAATGCACGAGGAAGGTTGTCCGGTGTATTTTAAACTGATGGACATGCCACCGAAAGAGAGACGGGCTGGAATGGTGCGAGCCAGCATTTTAAAGGCCAACACGCGGCACCCATTTTCCAATCCGGCCAGTTCGGGGTCCTTGTAATAGAGTCGACGAACTTTGGTTATGTCACCATAGGTTTTCAAGGAGTGAATGAGTTCATCGTCCCTGTATTCGATTGGAACGAAGCAAGACACGAATGTCTCTCTTGGCCTAATGAGCATTAAGGGGTGATGCTGTTCGCCAATATCTAAGCCACGTGTCGCAAGAGTTAGGGCCGCATCGGCGGATTTCAGGCAAATATCATAGAAAGCACCGCCGTGAACTGGTTGTGCTCCTATGAGTTGGCTTTGGTCGAACTGTGCTCTCACAGCTTTTAGTAAGGTAACGGCGTCGTAAGGACATCCCGCCGGAGACTTGAACCTCACAGTGTGTGAGGGACAAAAGGTATATTTTGACGTCATAGCACAGGGAAAGAAAGTATAAATTCAGTGCGAAAATATACTTACGATCCCTGTGTGAGAACTTGGAGATAGACCACTTGCTGATAAGAACAGAGTAATGTATTTTATTAACTTCATTTTAAAAAATACATAAAATGTTTGCCATTTGCTGGCGTATTCTCCCCACTCGGTTAGCCCGAGTGGGGGACTAATTAACGGGACTAAAATAATCTAATGTGCTCTCCGTTTTTATCCATTTAAGCAATACAAACTAATAAATTAACAGAGCCATATAATATAAATTGAGTCACGACATTTAAATAAGGTTTAAAATTATTTGTCGTGCTCAAGGCTCGATATGTAAACTAAGTATATAGATCAGACCACGCGGTTTTCAAAATCATATTAGCATTCAAACGTGCAGGGCTCTGGTGATTTTGGGTTATAAAAAGTTGAAACCACCGCCGACTATAGTGGGGATGCCGGAGTGTGCATATGTGAATAAGTTGTCGAAAAACTGTGTACGGTCCCCAGGGATGTTGGGGCGTAAACATTGACAAGTTGGAGGTCAGAATTGGCATAATGAATTTGTACAGAAAGTACACGGCCTTGAGAGTCCGTGGCTGTTGAATTATGAAGGAAATCTAAATTAGGACGGAAGAGAATTGCGACACCTCTCCCGTGGTGAGAACCGCAGCTCCAGAAGGCTTTGCCGCCCTACTGCGACTCCCAAGCACGACAGTCGTCCAAGCAATTGGCATGGACTTCTTGAAGGAAATAGATGTCGCAATTCTGGTCCTTGAGATATTGGAACACGTTTGATCGCTTGGTCGCGTCTTGAATACCATTAACATTAATGGAACAAGTTTTTAAGCGAGCCATCGAGTAAATTACTAAAAGAAAACAATAAACCTGATAGCTTACCATCATAATTAAGAACGTTTGCTCGAGTGAAGAGTGTGAAATTGTTCACTGTAAATGATCATCAGTGAGGCTTGAGCATCGGGTTTAATTGTACCCGACAGCTCTTTCCAGTATTTAAGGATTGTTCGTTTGTGAGCCAGTTTTGCAAGTAGTTTCTCGGAGTCTTCGGTGTAATCGCCCTTGAGGTGTTGGAGATAGGTCGCTCTCGCGTGGCACACAAGGTCCTTTGGAGCGAGGACAAGGGCAGTCGAGTCTGTGTTTTCGCGAAGGTCGTTCTTGAAAATGTCAAAGTGCGAAAGATTCGCTACTTTGGTGATTGTCTGTTTGGTCCGTGTTAGGGGTGGTGCTTTTCTTTTTGTTCCTGTGGTCGGTTGTGTTGTTGAGGGCTGTGCTTTTGCTGTAGTGTCCGAGATTGTGGTTTCATCTGGTTGGTCCGGTGTGGGAGTCACGTTCGGCTGTGTGTCTGGCGTTTGAGTAGGTTCTGGGTTTGTAGTTTGGTTGGCTTGGCTTTCGGGTGAGTTCAGTTGTGCCAGTGTATCGTTCCAGACTCTCTTTTGAGGACATGTTGATGCCACGTGGTCAAAGGATGAACACCGAACGCACGAGGAAGGTTGTCCGGTGTATTTGAAACCGATGGACATGCCACCGAAAGAGAGACGGGCTGGAATGGCGCGAGCTAACGTTTTAAAGGCCAACACACGGCACCCATTTTCCAAGCCGGTCAGTTCAGGGTGTTTGTAATATAGTCGACAAACTCGGGCTATGTCGCCATAGGTTTTTAAGGAGTTAATTAGTTCGTCGTCTGGGTACTCAATGGGAACAAAGCAAGACACGAATGTCTCTCTTGGCCGAATAAGCAATGAAGGGTGATGTTGGTCGCCGATATCGAGACTGCAAGCCGCAAGAGTAAGGGCCACATCGGCGGATTTGAGGCAAATGTCATAGAAGGCACCTCCATGGACTGGTTGTGCTCCTACTAGTTGGCTTTGGTCAAACTGTGCACGTACAGCTTTTAGTATAGTAACGGCGTCGAAAGGCCATCCCGCCGGAGACTTAAATATCTCGCAGTACGTGAAGGACAAAAGGTATACTTTGACGTCATAGCACAGGGAAAGAAAGTATAAATTCAGTGCGAAAATATACTTACGATCCCTGTGCGAGAACTTGGAGGTAGACCACTTGCTGATAAGAACAGAGTAATTGTATTTTATTGAATTCACCTTTAAAAAATACATAAAACATTCGCCATTTGCTGGCATGTCTCCCCACTCGGTTAGCCCGAGTGGGGGACCAATCTACGGGACTTAAAAAACTATCTGTTGTGCTCTCCGATTGTTCAAACAGAAGCAAAATTAATTAATTCATGGAGCCGTATAGTAAAATTTGAGTTGATGACATTGCAAGTGCAAGTACTGAGTGAATGATTTTAGGATCACGTCCTTTTAAGGGTACACACAGTTGTTGCCTTTATCTGGTATCCTGACACCGCCGCAAATCCTTCAATTGATGTATTATCTAAGTGTTGTTCTGAACAGTCCACAATCTTCCATTGTTGATTAACAGAGGCATGACCCAAAACACAACTCGCAATCTGAATCTGTGGCAATCCCTTTGCCTTAAGATACATATATTTTGCAAATGTTTCTTTTGGAAACCTGTCAGCAGTTATACCACCAATTTTTTCCAAAACGGTTCTCACAATACTCTCTACATTTTTAGCCTACACCCATACACTTTAAGTCCTGGTACACTTCTCTCACTTCACTGCTATATTTGCCATCCTTAAAAGTAGAAACTTCACCACTAGGAATTTGTTCTATTCTTTCCTCGAGGAGTGCATTTTTTGTTTTCAAGGGCATTTATTTCCTGTTGTTTCTGGTTTAATAATGATCTCATCTCTTTTGTTTGTTCCTTTTCAGTAACAGTTTGCTTTTTTTCTAACTGTGTAATATGATTTCATCCGCTTTTCTTGTCTTCTTGCCTTAAGTTCCCTATCTAAATTTTCATTCAGGGTTTCTAATGCTTGGTTATTGGCAGTAACTTTTGCAAGGTCTGCTGTAATTCTTCAATCTTGTTGTCTTTTCTATTTTCTCTCTTAGAAACATTTCTTGTTGAAAGTTTGCCAAGTTTCACCATAGCAGCTTCCAGTTTCTCACTGGTAATCTTTTCGTTTTCTTTCATTTCCTTTAGTTTTTTTCTTCATGCTTTGCAGTTCATCATCCTATTCAAGTCTCGATTGACTCAGTTCTCTTATAGCATCAGCTAAAATTACTGTTTCCTTGCCTTTGCCACTTTTTCTCGACCGTCTACAAAAGTGACTTAATTGCAGCAGTACTCTTTTTCAGCACATTGAAAATTCCGACTAAGGGATAAAAGAAGAACTGCAACCAAGTAATCGCATTTCCCTTCACTGTTTCTCTCATCTTCTTACACTATGTCAATGAACAAAATGAAGCTGCAGTATAGTGACGCATTGCAAAAAAATAAAAAAACGAGGAAGGCAGTCAAGTAATCTCATCTCGCCTTTCAAGTTCCTGTCATTTATTTTTACAGAATGAACTGATAAAAATGCTGACCAACAAAGAGCTTGTGAGTTCGCTTAACAGCTTGCAGTCCAATCGCTATTTACTCTGACCACTTTTTGTCCCACTTTCGAGCATGATGGTCTGTTCTTCGTGTGTCTCTTGATAGTGCCTTTCCCGCCTCGTTGTTACTGATTTATTTAATAACAGAATAATCAAGTTTTCCAACTATATTTGAACAGTTTGCAGTGTATTAAATTGGAATCCTGGATATAAAATATATCTCAACAGATCACATAGGAAGTGTTAAAATTATTTAGAACTAACAATTATAAAGACTTAAGTTGATCTTTGTGATATTTCAAGTGAATTACAGCTATTTTCTAGAGTACAGGAACAATTCAAACTAGCCAAACAGTTGAATGTGCCACGTCTACTAGCACTGCTGCTTGTACACTGAAAAAAAACTTTCAGAAATAATTCAACTCGTGCTACTTCCCCTGTAAATAGTGACCTTTCTTCACAAAACTAATTTTATTGTTATTCAGAAAAGAAATAAAAACTCTCAGTGCTAATGTAAAATATAACAATCTGTTTTGAAATTATTTTTGTATAAAACTTGTTATTATTCCTGCACTTGATTCAGTATACTTAAATACCAAGATATTAGAGTGAAGTCTTTTAACCGTTAAATGGCAGTTGGACTAATACACCTTTAAACAGATTCGGCTAATCAATTGGTTTTTATTTCATTTTATTTATTTATTCTAGTTCAAATTGTGCATTTACTGATTTTTATTGGTTGTATACAACTAGTCAATATTAATTGGAATATAATAAAAAATTTTGATTTGATCTATTTAGTTACTCTTAAATAAATGTAAATTATTATTATTACTACACCTTAGCAGACACTTTTTATTTCATGGTTAAATGACTGCACTCTAGAACATTTACTCGAAGGGAACAGTCGATTGGTGCCACAGACTCCCCTGACTTTGTTGTAAGCAAATGAATTGATAAAATACTTTGGAGCATGACATACTTCCGTCGCACTAGCCCAATGACCCTTTCTACATGGATGCGAACGTTTGCTATCTTGCGGGTTTCCTCAACCTCTTGTGCACTTAACTGTTTTCCCCCCGGCAAATGCTGGAATATACAGCTTGGCTTGATAGATCACAACACTTCTCTGTCAAATGTTTATCGCTCACCCTTGCCCCCCACCCCTTCGAAATAAATGAAACTGACCCTTGGGGTGTAACCCCTTCATTACTTGCAAATGCCGCTTCATTAAGTTCCATTGACAACAGTTTTTCCCTTGTCTCAGCTTGCTGTGATACCGTTTCTCTCAAGTTGTCCTGTTTCTCGACATCTTCTCCCAACATATCTGTCTGACAACAAGCATCCACCATGCTGACCGTATCAGTTTGGCAGCTCTTGCACGTTTCAGTTTCACGTTCTATGAGAGTAGTTTAAAGGAATGTCTTAAGTGGTATAATATTTAAAACTACAGAAATGGTGGGAACAGTCGTCTTAAAATATATTATACCTTGAGTGGTTTCGCAAATTATACGCGAAGCATGAAAAAATTGCGGGAAATGGAAAAAAAATTCTTCTCACGTTGTGCCAATCGAGCTTGCTCCTCAGCTTCTCGCTTCTCACGTGTTTCCTTCTCGGTGCGCCGTAAAGCCTCTTCCTCGTCTGCAAGCTTTCTTTTCTTTGCTCTTTCCGAGACTCTATCGTATCGTGACAGACCAGCAGTATCCACATTCACAACTGATTTTGTATGGCCCATATTTTGTATCAGAGCCGAGTCAGGATTTGTCTTGTCATAGAGATTAGCTGGCTTGCCTGTAAGTGTAAACAAAGGAAAATGTCAGAAAATGAGAATCAAGGACGAGGTTATTGTAAAAAAATGGCTTTGCAAAGATTCTGGCGATCGAAATCTTTAAAGTGGCCGATAATTCTTACCTTTTATAAAATGGTTACTGCAAACACGACTGTTTTCTATCTTTATCTCCGTCAGATTGTCGCCATCTCTTGCAATATTATTTATCCGCGATTGGCGTCTCTCATTGCTCAGCTGTCTGGTTTGTTCGCCCTGATGCTTGATTATCTCCGGGAAACGATACAAATCAAATCGATCTTTGTCACGTTTACTATTATGGGCACAATTATAAACTGCACAATTATAAGGCATTGCAAAAAAGATATGAAATAACGCTTGAAAGAGTAATTGTATTTTATTAGGAACATCTTTAAAAAATACATAAAATGATCGCCATTCGCTGGCATATTCTCCCCACTCGGTTAACCCGAGTGGGGGACTAATTTACGGGATTGAATGAGAATATATCTTTTGCTCTCCGTGTTCACAAAGCGAAACTAGGTCAAAATGATTAACTAATTAATTCATGGAGCCGTGTAATGGGAAAAAGAGTCGCGATATATAGAAAAACTTTTTTTTTTTTTTTTAAATTGTATGTCGTGCTCAGGGCTCAGTATGTAATTACGGACTAAGTATATATATAGACCACGCGGTTTTCAAGATCGTATTTACATTCAAACGTGCAGGGCTCTGGTGATTTTGGGTTATAGTAAAGGTATGGTCTATATTGTATTAAGCTGGTCTGACTGAAGTTAAAGGACTGAAATAGGTTGAGTTATAAAATAAGTTACAATATTAGGAGAAAAGAGCAGTGTTCATTTGTTTACGGATTCTAATTATATATTGATAATGAGTAGTTAGGTAAATAGATTATAATCTTTGTCAGACCAGCAGCTAAGTAATAAAGAGATAAGATGGTAATTAGACCGCACTTTCATTTAAACAGAATGACAGTAATGAAGGAAACACAAAGGAGGGGTAGGGGTTTGTGGTCATGGTGACATTGGCCACAGACAGAAGTTTTAAATAGAGGACAGAAGAACCCAAGAACCCAGTTACGCTCGTTAAGTCTACACAATGTGACTTAACGAGCGTTACCGCATAACAGCGCGCTTTAACACCAACATGGCCGACTTCGGTTATCCGCGTTCAGATTCACAGGACGTGACGTCACATGAAAGTCGACAATATTTATATATAAATGTGCTCAGTGAAGATGGTCTATCCTTCTTTTATTGTTCAGTATTTTTGTGTAAAATAACCTGTGATCCGCGATCTCCGTAGCAGCACTCTCTTTTAGCTTTGAAGTTGGCAGTGTTTTTGAACACGTTCTTTTGTTTTTTTCCCAAATCCCAATCGA
>JAOBYF010776647.1:0-14333 GCA_025403605.1 Parazoanthus darwini
CAATATCCAAGGTTGCGTTCAATTCTGGTTTCACATGTGGGGCAGTGATATGGGAACACTTCGAGTGCACGTTAATGGACAGGTGATTTGGCAACGATCTGGTAACCAAGGAAATAGATGGATACCCGCAGCTACGCCATTTTCGGCAAACACGTTATATCAGGTTAGAAAAGTTCCTTTTCAGTTTACTTTGTTTGTTATTTAAAGACTTTAACAAAACCCTTAAAGTACAGTGAAGCATAGTTAAAATACAAAATGTTGTCAATCAAGAAAGAGAACCAGCTAATTAAGACAAGAATACGGGACTGCATTTTCTTGAACTGTTCTACAATTGAATCAAGCAACTTCATTTGACATTATCTTTATATAACCATAGAAAGAGTGTGTTTGTTTTAACATGTTGTGCAAAAGTTACTAACCAATAAAATGTTCTACAGTAGAATATTTGAAACGATACGTTTAGATAAATAATGAGCCATAGCATAGATCCGACCCAAATGAGCATAACAGAGATCATCAACAAGTATTCATACAATATTTGGTTAGGTGGAATTTGAAGGAGTACTTGGAAGGAGCTTTAGAAGCGATATTGCCATTGACGACGTTGTCATAACGACTGGCATAAGAAATTGTAGTCTCCCTGGAAAAACTGCGCCCCCAACTTTTAGACCTCGAACCACCAGACCTTCACAAATAACAACGTCTCCACCTCAAGGTTTGTATCCTCGTTTAACTTGCATTGTTGTACGGTTTTATCTAAAAGAAGACGTTCCCGGTATCAAACTTTATAGAAAAAGCAAAGTAACTAAACTTCTGATTTAACATCGTTAACTGACTCAATTCTGAAGGCTGGATCCGTGCGCGTGGTAGCCGTTTGTGTGACCTTTATCTATACCATTCTGTTAAGATTCTTTTTCATATAAGCTGTTCTAATATTTCACAAACTATTCGCAAACTGCTTGAGATAGTATTTATATATTGTTTTTTTTCTTGGAAGCAAAGTCCCAGACAGTTGTATTCATTTTCCTCTCTTTTACGCGCTGTTTTCAACCAGTTGGTAATAACGTTCGCTCAAAAGCTGAGATACCTCTAAACTGCGTCAGTTAAAACTGAAGTGCTTTTCCATTTCTTTAGTTTCTGGAGTACGTCTTGTAAATGGTAGAAATTCAGCAGAAGGTCGCATTGAAGTGTTTGTGCGTGGAAGCTGGGGAACAGTCTGTGACGACGATTTTGATATTAGAGACGCACAAGTGTTTTGCCGAATGCTGGGATTGTCTCCTGCTCAGGGTATTGCCAGGTTTGGCTCAGGAAGTGGGCAAATTTGGCTGGATGATCTCAACTGCAGAGGAAATGAAATTTCGGTAAACCAGTGTCCTCATCGTGGGATCGGAATTCACAACTGCGGACACAGCGAAGACACTGGAATTGTCTGCACAACAAGTTAGTGATATAATCAATCATTTTATTTTTAACTATTAAAATTCTCAATACAAAATAATGGCTGTCGTTTTTTCTGTGTTTTGGTTACTTTGCTGTAAAACACAGATGTCCTCTATCATCCTTAAGAGATAATCAAAATACGTGCAATAATGTTTTTCAAAGTGTGTTTCATTGTTTTGCGACAAAAAATAATGTTTTATGACAAACAGACAAATTTGTCTACTTTGGCCTAAAATTTCTCAAACAGAGAATATCATTGAAATAAACAGAAAATAACATTGAAGTTATCAAGAAGAAAAGTATAGAAATTGATAATCTACCAATTGTTACAGTGGTAGCTGGAAGTCATGTAAATATTTCGGCGTGTAAGAAACGCTGGTTGTTCTTGTGTAACTAAAGAAGACGCTTAGTATTATAAATGAAGAAGGATTAAATATTTACAAGACTGTTTATTTAATCTTTGATATATGGACATTTGTGATTTCATTGATTTCATCTGCCACTCTTTGCCAAGTGAGGGTATTACTGATACCCGATTTTATCATTTGTTGCAGTTTACATTTGTACAATTAACATACAGTTTAAGTTGAACAATTTGTATATGTTGCAGGAGTTAACACAACGCCACCACACACTATCCGTCCGACAACAGCTCCAGCTTCTCCTCCAGGAGTCAGCCCAATGGGTGCGTGCTATTTGTATGTTGTCAACCCAACTGATAAGCGTATATAGTAATATATTTACATACAGTTTTACTTTATTTAGTCTGACTTATGCATTTTAGTTCGTAGGTACAGTTGTACATTTGATCAAGGAATGTGTGGTATGGTCAATAGTAGAGCAGATCAATTTGATTGGACAAGACACAGGGGCTCAACTGGTTCAATTAGCACCGGACCCTTCGGAGATCATACTACTGGGTCAGGTTCGTATTGTGATATGAATATTTTTTTTGTAAAATAAACAAATATTGATACAAATCGATAGATGGAAAACTTCAACTTTGCTTTGACTCATTCATTTACAGATTGTTTCAGTAACACAGGTTAGAAGACCACAAATATGAACTATTACTACATCCTTCTACAGAGCTCTTTTGGGGATATCCTAGTATGTCTTTAAAGTGTTGTATTTTAATTTAAAGTTTGCAATGATTGCTTTGAATTGTTTGTAATTGATGGTGATAAATAGATACCGAATTGTTCTAAAAGCGTTGCTTAACGACTTGATGCAGGTTATTACATGTACACGGAGGCTTCTTCGGTAAGTCAGAACTTCACAGCTCGGCTCCTCTCCCCGGTACTCTACACAAATAACTCTTACAGTATCCGTGGTTGTGTTCAATTCTGGTTTCACATGTGGGGAAGTGATATGGGAACTCTTCGAGTGCACGTTAATGGACAGGTGCTATGGCAACGATCTGGTAACCAAGGAAATAGATGGATACCCGCAGCTACGCCATTTTTGGCAAACACGTCATATCAGGTCAGAAAAGTTCCTTTTTAGTTTACTATGTCTGTTTTTTAAAGACTTAAACAAAGGCCTTTAAGTGCAGCAAAGGATAGTTAAAGTACAAAATGTTGTCAATCAAGAAAAACAACCGGCTTATTCAGGCAGGAATGCGCAATTGCAGTTTCTTGAACTGTTCCACATTTGAATCAAGCAACTACATCAAGAGTTGCCTTAATTAACCATAGAACGTGTGTGTTTTGTTTTGTCATGCTGTGAAAATGTTACCAACCAATAACATGTCCGACATTATGACATTTGGTCAGTTTAGATAATTAATGAACCATACATGTAGCATTTTAGATTGGGTCCTAATGAGCATAACAAAGATCATCAACAATTATTCATAACATGTTTGGTTAGGTGGAATTCGAAGGAGTAATAGGAAGCAGCTTTAGAAGCGATATTGCCATTGACGACGTTGTAATAGCGACTGGCACAAGAAATTGTAGTCTCCCAGGAGTACCTGCGCCCCCAACTTTTACACCTCGAACTACCAGACCTTCACAAAGAATATCATTCCCACCTTCACGAAGAACAACGCCTCCACCTCAAGGTTTGTACTATCATTTAATTTGTACGGATCCATCTAAAAGAAGACGTTCCCTGTGTGAAGCTTGGCGAAAAAGCAAATCTTCCTAACTTCTGATTTAACATCGGTAACTGAGTGAATTCTGAGGGTTGGTATCGATGGAAGCCGTTTGGTACCCTCTATCTATACCGTTCTGCCAAGATTGTTTTTAATTTAAGCAGCTTTAACATATCACAACCCATTTGCAACAACCCCCCCCTCTCCACTGTAACAAGTCATTCACGATTTTTTCTGACTCTTTACAATTTGTAACGTGGCATGAATTACATTATTGATCCCTCGTGTAAGATATATTATTTATATATCGTCTTTTCTCGGAAGTAAAGTCCCAGACAGCTGTATTTAATTTTCTATAGAAAATTTTCTCTCTTTACGCGCTGTTTCTAACTTGTTGGTTATAGCTGGCGTTCAAAAGATGAGATACCTCTAAGCTGCGTCAGTTAAAACTGAAGTGGTTTTCCGTTTCTTTAGTTTCTGAATTCACAACTGCGGACACAGTGAAGACACTATTAAAATTCTCAATGTAAAAATAATGCATTTAGTTTTTTCTGTGTTTTGGGTAGTTTGCTGTAAAACACAGATGTCGTCTATCATCTTTAAAAGATAATCAAAATACGTGCAATACTGTTTTCAAAGAGTATTTCATTGTTTTGCGACAAAAAACAATGTTTTACGACAAACAGACAAATTTGTCTACTTTGGCCTAAAATTTCGCAAACAGAGAACAGAAAATAACATTGAAGTTATCAAGAAGAAATGTAAAGAAAGTGATAATCAACCATTTGTTATAGTGGTAGCTGGAAGTCGTGTAAATATTTCGGTGTGTAAGAAACGCTGGTAGTTCCTGTGTAACTAAAGAAGACGTTTGATATTATAAATGAAGAAGGATTAAATTTTTACAAGACTGTTAATTTTATCTTTGATATGTTGATATTTGTGAAAAGTTTCGTAATTTCCATCTGCCACTATTTGCCAAGTGAGGGTTTTAATAGTCGTCGATTTTATCTTTTGCAGCAGTTTACATTTGTACAATTAACATACAGTTTAAGTTGAACATTTTTTATATGTTGCCACTACCCGTCCGAACACAGTGCTATTTGTATGTCGTCAGCTAAACTGATAAGCGTAAATAAGAATATATTTGTATATATTTTTACATCATTTAGCTTGACTTTGCATTCTAGTTCGTAGGTACAGTTGTACATTTGATCAAGGAATGTGTGGTATGGTCAATAGTAGAGCAGATCAATTTGATTGGACAAGACACAGGGGCTCAACTGGTTCAATTAGCACCGGACCCTTCGGAGATCATACTACTGGGTCAGGTTCGTATTGTGATATGAATATTTTTTTTGTAAAATAAACAAATATTGATACAAATCGATAGATGGAAAACTTCAACTTTGCTTTGACTCATTCATTTACAGATTGTTTCAGTAACACAGGTTAGAAGACCACAAATATGAACTATTACTACATCCTTCTACAGAGCTCTTTTGGGGATATCCTAGTATGTCTTTAAAGTGTTGTATTTTAATTTAAAGTTTGCAATGATTGCTTTGAATTGTTTGTAATTGATGGTGATAAATAGATACCGAATTGTTCTAAAAGCGTTGCTTAACGACTTGATGCAGGTTATTACATGTACACGGAGGCTTCTTCGGTAAGTCAGAACTTCACAGCTCGGCTCCTCTCCCCGGTACTCTACACAAATAACTCTTACAGTATCCGTGGTTGTGTTCAATTCTGGTTTCACATGTGGGGAAGTGATATGGGAACTCTTCGAGTGCACGTTAATGGACAGGTGCTATGGCAACGATCTGGTAACCAAGGAAATAGATGGATACCCGCAGCTACGCCATTTTTGGCAAACACGTCATATCAGGTTAGAAAAGTGACATTTTAGCTTAATGTGTGTTATTTAAAGACTTTAACAAAACCCTTAAAGTGCAGCGATGCATAGTTAAAATACAAAACTTTGTCAATCAACAAAGTAAACCGGCTAATTACATGGAGTGCAGGTTCTTGAACTGTTCCACAATTGAATCAAGCAATTTCATTCAACATTATCTTTATATAACCATAGAAAGAGTATGTTTTTGAAAAAAAATGTTGTTTTAAAAACGTTGTCTCTGACTAAATGGTATCTGAGCATTAAAAGCTCCAGACGTTTCAACTGATATCTTCGGTCTTCTTCAATGGAATAAAAAATTAAACTCGATAACTTTGGTTAAAATGCAATAGGAGAGAATTAGAATTATTTGACATTGTCTCTGACACAAATGCAATTGTACATCGCCGGGATTGAAATGTGATCGTTTCCAGCGCTTTTGTCCCTCGTGGAATACCATGCCTCGAGGAACAGTCTTTTGTGCTACGCGTGTTCAGTTATTATACGATCTTTGCGTTCTTGAAATCTATAATGTGGTCATGTCTGTGGGCGTGTTGTGATATTTTTGAGTGTTCGTTTAAGTTTCTTGTCGCTCCTTGATGTTCAGCTAACCTAGTTTTTAATGCTCTATCGGTTTGACCATAGTAGACCCAAGCGCATTCAATTTTGTAAACAATGTCTCTTGTTTTGTCCTTGTCAAAGGTGTCTTTCGGGCGGGGAAACAACTTTCCAATTGTGGTCACGGGTTTGAACGATGCGCGAACTCCCTCCCTTCTCAATATTCTTGATATTTTGTCTGACACGACTTGAATGTATGGAATAGTGACACGGTTGTTTGGCTCTTTTAAAGATGGTGTTTGCTTTATCATGTTGGGCAAAAGTTGCTAACCAATAGAATGTTCGACAGTATAGTATTTCATAAGTTTAGATAAATAGTGAACATTGCATAGACTGGGTTCAAATGAGCATAACAAAGATCATCAACAAGTTATCATACAATATTTGGCTAGGTGGAATTTGAAGGAGTACGAGGAAGCAGCTTTACAAGCGATATTGCCATTGACGACGTTGTAATAACGACTGGCATAAGAAATTGTAATCTCCCTGGAATAACTGCGCCCCCAACTACCAGACCTTCACAAAGGACAACGCCTCAACCTCAAGGTTTGTATCCTCGTTTAACTTGTTGTACGGTTTTATTTATAAGAAGAGGTTTCCTGAGAAAAATTTTATAGAAAGCAAATTGACCTAACTTCTAAATTCACATCGGTAACTGAGTCAATTCTGAAGGCTGGTATCCGTGGAAGCCGTATGTGCACTCTTTATCTACGCCATTCTTTTAAGATTCTTTTTCATATAAGCTGTTCCAACATTTCACAAACTATTCGCAAACTGCTTGAGATAGTTCGTTATATATCGTTTTTCTTTGGAAGCAAAGTCCTAGACAGTTGTATCTATTTTTCCGTAGACAATTTCCTCTCTTTACGCGTTGTTTCCAACCAGTTTGTAATAACGTTCGTTCAAAAACTGAGAAACCTCTAAGCTGCGTCAGTTAAAACTGAAGTGCTTTTCCTTTTGTTTAGTTTCTGGAGTACGTCTTGTCAATGGTAGAAATTCAGCAGAAGGTCGTATTGAAGTGTTTGTGCGCGGATCATGGGGGACTGTCTGTGACGACGGTTTTGATATTAGAGACGCACAAGTATTTTGTCGAATGCTGGGATTGTCGCCTGCTCAACGTATTGCCAAGTTTGGCTCAGGAACTGGGCAAATTTGGCTGGATGATCTCAACTGCAGAGGAAATGAAACTTCGGTAAACCAGTGTCCTCATCGTGGGATCGGACGTCACAATTGCGTACATAATGAAGACACTGGAATTGTTTGCACAACAAGTTAGTGATATTATCAATCGTTTTATTTTTAACCCTTAGAATTCTCAATGCAAAAGAATGAAATTTGTTGGTTCACTAAAATTTGTTTGTAAATCTAAGTGATATTTGTAACTAAGTGTCACATTATGTTATTTTTTTATCTTGTCTATCCAAGTCACATACTTTAGATACGTAAATATGTATTATCAGTTTTGAAAAACTTTTAAAAATAAATGTATTGCTGTGTTTTGAGAAATTTCCAGTAAATCACACATTTCTTCTACCACTTATAAAGGATAATCAAGATACGTGCAATACTGATTTTCAAATAATATTAAATTATAGAAATGAAAGGACAAATTTTTATACTTTGGCCTAGATATCAAGAAGAAAAGTGTAGAATTAGAATTATAGTGGTAGTTGGAAGTCACATAAAATATTTCGGCGTTTAAGAAACGTTTGCAGTTCTTGTGTAACGTGAAGCAGTTTAGTTTTATAGTAGAAGAAGGATAAATATTTACAAGGCAGTTTTTTGACCATTGGTATATTGACATTTGTTAAAAGTCACATGATTCCGTCTGCCACTGTTTGCCAGGTAAGGATATTACTAATACCAAATTTTATCTTTTGTAGCAGTTAACATTTGTACAGTTAACATGCAGTTTAAGTTTAACATTTTTTATATGTTGCAGGAGTTAACACAGCGCCACCACCCACTTCACGTCCGAACATAGCTCCAACCCCTCCCCCAGGAGTCAGTCCAATGGGTGCGTGCTGTTTGTATAAAAGTTGTATTTCAAGTTAAAAGATCCTTTGAGTGTAATTTCCTATTTTTTAAATGTCAATGAAACAATAATTCTACTACTCCGACTACTAATGCAAAATTACTAACTTTACTAACCATTTCACGATCCTTTGTGCATTTACTTACAAAAAAGACAGTTTTTTTTACAATATTTTGTCGATTATGTTCAAAACTGCGTTTTTATAAAATGGGAATAAACTTTTGAAATACTGCCGAGAAAGCTAAAAACACTCGATTCAAAATGGACTATAAAAAGAGAAAAAAGTTTAGTAATTTTAGAAAAATAATGTGACCTTTAAAATAATAATAAAGATTAAATAATAATAACAATAATAAATAATAATAATAATAATAATAATAATAATAATCTCCACTTTATTAATAATAATAATAATTACAATAATAATAATTTTATTATTATTAGTGGTTTGAGTATCTGTAGCATATATATGTAAGAGGGAGGACATATCAGCCCAACTATTAAGCGTTATACCCGGGCAAGCAATCTGAGCATGTGATCTCCAGGCTGCGAGTCAGCGCGCTTTATACAACCAAGACACCATACATCCCATAAAACACTAACTCCATTTTGCTTATCAATAATCAGCAATAAACTGCAGCTTTGATCATAGCGACTGTGGGCTGTCCAACGTGAAGGGAGACGATTTTGATTGGAGGTTAAGATCAGGACCAACCCCTTCCATTGCTACGGGACCTTCACATGATAAGACTGGACACGGTAAGAAATTAAGTTGCCTTAAGACGTTATGAAAACCAAGTAATTCTGGCAAGAGTCTATTTGATTTCCTTAACTCTGGCTGTACGATAAACGCTTCCAAAATTGAAATATCGCAGCGTAAACTTCAAACTAGTTTCTCTTATTCTTTTACCTCGCTATGAAGTTTCAACTGATCATTACCTATACATAAATGGTATATGGATCCATTTCAAACTTGGAAAACTTTTTTTCAGGTTTTGTTTCGTAAATGCAGCCTTGTCAAAATCCTTAATTGAATAAGAAAATGCAATGGGTATTTTTCTGGTGAAGTTCTGTGGTGAAAATAGCGAGCCTTAAATTCCGATAACATTTTTGAATCATAACATTTTTCCTTTTTTTTTTAAAAAAGAAAATATTTCATTTTTTATTTGTAAAATACTTGCTGTATATTTTGCATAGGATTTAAAATATGTCACGCACTGGTATCACGGCGTACAAAACTACTAAGGTTAATTTAGGCTTGTAACTCTGGCCCCAAAATGAACTGAAGGAATGACTAAAAATTGATGTACACAAGGAAAGCCACCAAAACTGACTCTTCTCACCTCTTGTTAATTTCTTACAGGTCGTTATTACTACATGGAGGCAACAGGGCGTCGTAAAGGTCAACGAGCACGACTCCAGTTCTACCCGCTTCGATTGTACTACAAAGCCTGCTTGACCTTCTTCTATCACATGTACGGCTCTGACATGGGAACCCTTAAAGTATTGTTGAATGGTCAGTTAGTTTGGCAATTGGATGGAAATCAGGGCAACCAATGGAACATAGCAAACGTTCCAATATTTCAGCCAGGGTTGAAACAGGTAAAAAAAAAAATTTCCAACGATTTAGTGTTCTTTAAGATTAGGTGCTCAACAAAACACGAGTCTTGATAGCTAATCATATTATTTCGCGGAGCGACATAGCGAGAATCAATGTGAATGTGGCACTTGTTCTCAGCACAAACCAAACCTCGCTATTTTATTGTTATTTTATAATTCGAGGTGTAATGCCGTCTTGAGCAGAGCAATTATCCGGTCATCGGTTAGTTATAGGCAACCCCGTTGCCGTTTTGAAGTATCCGTTGTTAAAGTTACGAGCTGACGGTCTAGCACTAAGGAAACCAACCAAAGAACCCAATAACATTAATCTAGTGAGTGTGTAAACAATAATAAAACGTATCTTGTTTCGATTTTAAAACAACTAGTCAAGGCCGTACCGTTTTACTTTCCCCTTTGTTTAGCTAACAATTGAAGGTATTCTCGGGAAAAGCTTCAGAAGTGATATCGCAATTGATGAGATTTCTATAGTGGGACACGAGAGCATGGAACCGACCACTTGTGTCTTCGCGCCAAGCTGCGCCAAACCTCAGGCTTCCCCAACACCAACCGGGCCAGTTCCAGGTAAACTTCAACCTATTGTAAGTTAAAGGGCTTTTTCACGCTTTACGCGTGCTAAAATACCTATTGACAAGAAAGCCAAGAACAAGATAAAATATCCATAAGCAGGGGATCTAAAAGGCGGTGCACGACTGTGCATTGTGATGCAACCATGTTGAAATTTCTTTTTTTGTACCCGCACATTGTCTTGTTAATACTTTATAACATACTTTAATTGTTTTGATTTATGTAGAAAAGAAAAAAATGTGAATTTGAAAGTTTTTACAAGCAAAACGGTTCGGAGGGTCTGTTTTAGAGGGAAAATGATCAAATTAGTTTGTAGTCATTTGTCCTGTTGGGAACATCTTAATTAGTTAAAAATCTTTAGTATTTTCGTTGCGGAACACAAAAACTATTTGATTTTTTTAAAAATTCTTGGAAAAATAACTCTTCCGAAAAGAGAAAAACGTCGATTTAGCAGTAAGAAATTATCTTTAAATGGTATACGCGACAGCATATTTAACCTTCCTCTACACTATAAAGAAAATCGACTTCAAACATCTACTATTTTTATTAACCCGATGCACTACGTTGCTGTTAGTTCAAGGTTCCTGTGGATACTCACCCCGAGCACCAAATTCAGCTTTTGGAAGGTTTCGACGTGTTATTGGTCACGTGATTGGGGGAAACAACGCTCGGCCTGGAGCCTGGCCCTGGCAGATCGCTCTTTATCGCCATGGAGGATTTATCTGCGGAGGCTCGCTGATTAAGGCCGACTGGGTTCTCACAGCAGCACATTGCGTACAAGACAGAAACCCTAGCAGCTACCGAATAGACCTCGGGGACCACGACCGGAACATGAACGAGGGTAGGGCTTGGTAAATTTAATTATCTTAGCAAGACTTTTGTATGTCAAAATGGCGGTATCAATTGACGACTTACCTTTGAGATAAAAAAATGTACCCTGAGCGAATACTTGTCACCGCAACCTTGATCCCAGGGCTTTTTTCTCTTCTTAAAGAAAAGCCCTGGGACCGAGGTTGTTGTGATCGCCAAATTTCCAAACAAACAAACAAGGTAACGTTAGGTGATTGTCGTCTGTTTTTACATACAACTTGTCTATCTATTTTTTTGAATTTTTAGAGGGGTTTTTAGTTCTGCTTGAAATTTTGGAAAAATATTCGGAAATAGTGTTGGAAGTTATAAACGATCTCTGAATTTTTTAGAAAAATTGCATTGGTTAGGTTATGAAAATAAACAACTAGTGTTCCAAGTGTACATTTCTTTCATTTTTGCGAGTTTCCTTTTTTTTAAGAACTATGAGTACAAATAAGATTATTGATTATGATAAATTTCTTGTTATCTCAAATGTAGTTTTGAACCAATTTTACGTCAAGTAATCCTTTTTTCTTGGAAAACGATAAGTAGAAACAGAGTTATTGTTGCTGTTGATGGCAATCATTTAATCGTGGTCTCGGATGTATTTTCTTATCAGCTTTACGAGGAATCATTTTCCTTGGAAAACTATGAGTACAAATAGAGTTATTGTTCCTGTTGATGGCGATCATTTAAATGTGGTCTCGGATGTATTTGCTTATCAGCTTTACGGATAATCATTTTTCTTGGAAAACTATGAGTACAAAAAAGTTACTGTTGCTGTTGATGGCAATCATCTAATTGTGGTCTCGGGTGCATTTTCTTATCAGCTTTTCGAGGAATCTTTTTTTCTTGTAAAACTATGAGCACAAATAAAGTTGTTGTTGCTGCAATTGTACTGGCGATGATGATTGTGTTGTTGTTACAACTTGAACTAATACAAAATATTTGTTCATTTTCTAAAGGGACGGAGCAGACTATCACAGCTATACGAATTATAGTTCACCCGAACTACAACAACGTCAATAAGGACAGCGACGTGGCCCTTATTCAGCTGTCGCGCCCCGCCACCTTGAACAGTCGTGTTGGTGTCGTGTGCTTACCGCGTCAAAACGTACAAGTTGCTATTGACCATCAGTGTTACATCACCGGTAAGAACTCTTGAGTACCCAGTTACCTCGCAGCTATAGTGTCCGAATATCATTCGTTTCTCCAACTAGTCTGATCATGAACAGTTATAAGATGGCTATTTTCAGTCAATGACCTTGGCATGGTAAGAATGCACTAGCAATCTGTCGGTTTATCTCTCACAAGTTCATGAAAAGCTCCGAGTAATTATGGAGATTCTTTTGATGTTAATTCCCCGGGAGCATGCTGCTGAAAGACTAAAAATGTTTTTCCTAGTTCAGTTTATTTTTTAGCAATGAAGCTGCAGCTGTAATTCGAACTCTACACTTACTTTTAATTATAACATTTTATATTTTGTTACATCTCTTCTTAGAATTTTAACAGAATGCGTTTGATAGCGTATATTGTAAACATTAGCCTATTTAATCCCACTGCCTGCAATGATTTTTACAATAACCTTTTTACTATTATTCTATCTACTCTCTAACTTGTATACATTTTCATAGTACTATGAAAACTCCCTTTTCACTGCATTTTTGAGTTCTACTGCAACCTTAATGTCACACGTTTCTTTTCTGTTTTCGTTCCGAACTCTTGGAAAATGTTCCTTACTTTTTTTTGTACGCTGAAGTTATTTCCAATACTGGGCGATGGTTTTACACAACAAACGGCACATATACTATGAAAGAGCAGGCTTTAAGTCTCAATCAAAATCAAAATTTAACCTTGTTAAAAATGTATCTTTTTTTGAAAAAATTAGATTTTTAAAGAAATATCTCCACATTTTGTCCTTTATCTAGGTTGGGGCAAAATAAACCATCCCGGAAACTCTCACCACATTCTCCAACAAGCTCTTCTTCCGGTTGTTGGAACCGCAGAGTGTCAACGAAAACTAAAAACGTCCCCAGGGGGAACTAACCTTAACATCACACCGCAGATGGTCTGTGGCGGTGAGGAGGGATCCACTAGTAGTGGTTGCCATGGTGACAGTGGCGGACCGTATGTTTGCCGCAGACAGGATGGGAGCTGGATTCTAGAAGGTGCAGTCAGTTGGGGATCGCCGCGTTGCTCCAGTCAAGAACGGTTCACCGTATTCGCTCGCATCAGTCAGTTCCGCAGATGGATCGATGGTCATATTGGGGTATCTTCTTAGTGGATTGATGGCCATATTTCGGCGTATGTTTTATAGCATCGCCATGAACTGACTTTATTGTTGTGTTTGATAAAAAAATCTAAAGTTGATAGTAAACTGACTGTTGCGAAATAGCTTTTTCGATATTGCTCAGAAATCGGTATTCCTAGAGAATTACGCAACATGCTTCTGATTTATGTAAAGAATGGAACAATTTTTTTAAATTGTTAAGTAATGAAACTTAAATGTCAACAAAAACTTTAATTTGTATTGAAAAACGCTTACTATACTACATCGTTTTACAGTTAAAAAAAACGATGATAGTTTGTTTTGAAACCTAGCATAGCTTCTAAGACGACCAATAACTTGTTTTCCTACCAAAACAATTATCCCAACGCTCTCTATCACCGATATGTTTTTGCACAAATAAAGATGAAACGTTCCTTAAAATTGTCTTATGTTATTATGGCACTTACGTAAGCGAAAGGCGTGTATAACAGTGCTCTATCTTTCGATGGTCTTCAGTTAAAAATGATCAGATAAAATAGCAATGAAACGTTTTTACTAAACAGTTACATTTTCGAGTGTGCGACCTGGCAATATATCATCTTAATACCAATTAATATGCAACTAAAGCTTTCTGGTCCCCTTAGACTGGAGACAAAAAAATCAGACGGCAAAGCAGTGAGCGAGTCGGCAAGAGATTACTAGCCAGCTCGCTGCTTCGCCGTTTGATATTTGTGTCTCCTCGAAATAGAGTTTTTATTTATTTATTTTTCTGAGGAACAGAAAGAGATTGCTCGCAGTCTTTGGTCACCTCAGGTCCGACAATAGACCAGTTTCGAATCCCAGTTACCGCTGACTACAATGACCTACAATTCTGCAGGGTTAGCCTCGACTTGGTCTTGAATATACATAAATACCAGCGAGAACGATTAGAAGTCCGAGCCTCCAA
>JAOBYF010776758.1:0-22302 GCA_025403605.1 Parazoanthus darwini
CTTGTGATTACAGGGGATCACGTCCGGCCCTCCTGAACAGCTGACCTCTTTTAAACTCTCATAAAACAGGTAACTCTTTGAACATCCAACACATCCAGGACATTTTCAAACAAAGCTAAATCGGGAGAGTCGTTTACATGTCTGCTAATTGATTTAGACAAAAAACGAAAGGTTATAGTCGCGCGCTTTAAGTAAAACCCGAGGTTGGATGACCGAAAAAGGCTTATAAAATCACGCTATAGTACAACATTTCAACTGCAATTTTTGATTAAAGTAAAAACAATTTTAAAAAAATAGTTACGCTGAAAAGAAAGATCTTCAAACTCCCTGGTTTTTTTTGTTTTTTTTTAAAGTGCGTTAATTTTCGAGCAGGCAAACCGAGGTTACGGCGGTTTGAAGTTTTAGCTTTTGTTTAGACTTAAATCATTAAATTGTAAAACTATTGTAGTTGGTTGGTTATTCAGTGAGTGTAGTCCTCAGAAGGACGTTTGATCGTTGTGACTTACGTTGAAGTCATCTTCAGAATGATTACAGTTCGTACTTAGAGCATAAGCTTGATGGTAGTCAAAGCTTCGGTGGCAGTAGTCAAAGTATTTGTATCAGTTTTGTTTGTGTGCAACCTGCTTCAGTAATTTCTCCTGAAGGCTTTCGTTTGCTGCCATTAGAGTCCTACGACTTAGTGGATTTATTTTCTAGTTTCGTAAACCAGATTTTGCTCCACGATTTGGCGAAACGTCAGTAACACCCAGCAAAAGATCTTTTCAAGAGTACATACATAGCCGTACGATAAACCAACTACAAAGATTGGCTCACCTGGGTTTAAACCTTTCACTGTAATACTAAATATCGTGAGAAACAGTCAGTATCAATGCATTTGGATACATTTACGAACTAAGTGAGAAATTTACTCGATGTCCTCGCTCATCGGAAGCTAGATTGATAATGAACATTTTAATTTCAGTCTGTACTAAGTATCAAGAACAGATGTTGTGTTCAAGTGTATGTACTCACCTCGCACTGTTATCGTGCAATTAGTCCCCAGGGTGCTTACAGGTTTTTGAAAGCTTTTGCCGACACCCAATACGAACTGAGACATGATTGTTCATTAGTAATTCAGTTCCTGGTGAGTGATGCCTTCGATCCTCACGAAAGAGTACTGTTGAGCAAAATATGAGTTGAAAAACTTTAGCTCGTAAATCTTACTTTTTCGCTCTACGTCACTGTTTTGAGCACATTTTTTGCGCCATTTTTGTATAGCGCGAGCGTGCATCTGAAACACTTTAGACGCTCTTCGGTGTGTCTTTATCACACTTAAGTAAAACCTAGGAAGATAGCTGGAGGAAAGAAAGCGGATAGAGGAGCAAGCGAACTTTGCTAAATAAATGAACTGCGAAAACAACCCGAACTGAGTTAGATGTTGGAAACATCCCTCGATTATTTTCAATTTCTTATTTCAGTCTAGACGAGTAGTATCCTGATCTTAGTTTATAATCAACAATTTTTATTATAAAGAAAACCCTACATGAAAACTAAAATATCTGGTATAGAGTAGTAAAAAGACTAATGGCCGGTTTTCCGGCTTTTGTTTTTTCGCTTCTTTTTGACCGACTGACCGACCAACCCTATTAACTTTGTCGGAAACAACTGTTAATTGAAAAAAAGTTGGGGTTGGCCTTATTAAATAACGAATAAAATGTTACAGAGTCCTGATATGATTTCCACCAGTCTTCAGTGTCTGACCCTTTTCTTGTCGTGAAACGTTTGAATAGTAAAAACGTGAATACTGTGGCACTTTTACACCAACATTCTCACTGATTTGTGACATGTACTAAACTCTGACCAATATTGCCCGACTTATACAAAATAAACAGAAACATAAAAACTCAACGATTGAAAGTGATCTTTTAAATGTTTTTGCCGTATTTATGATCAAAGTAACCTTATTTTTAATGAAAGACTTAAATTACGGTCTTAAAATTTTATTTAGGCCGGGTAAAAACGAAAACAATCTTTATTTGACCCATAAGTGCATACTAATTACGCAATATAAATCAAAACAGTTAAATCAGTTGAGTAGAGTACGGGGCATCCAAATAAACCATAAGCGCTTGTTTAGGTTGGACACCCTGAGTTAAGATATAGTAGGTATAAACTGTTTTGTTAGGTGGGTTGGACACAGACATACACACACGCAAACACTTACACATATACTTACACACATAAACAGAAAAACTTGGCAAGGAAGAATAATAATAAGTACTCATCGATAAAGGGAATTTTTAGTTTCAATTTAAACACTGCAAGGCTGGCTGGTTGATTTTATAGATTCATCAATCGAATTCCAAATTTTAAGACCTTGAAATTTTATACTTAATTTTCCATAATTTTTGCGAGTAATAGGGAGAACAAAAGACGATTTGGAAGCCAGTCTGATGTTATAGTTATACTCCTAAAAGAAGTAAAGAAGTTGGGAAAAAAACAGAAGGAAGGAGCTGTTTATGGAATTCATAAATACTGCTTTGATAAACTTGACAAGATTAAGAAAATGGACACATTTTAGGGATTTTAAAATAAAGCTAGAATGTTCCACGAATGAGGCGAAAGTAAATAGCTCGTTTTTGTAGAAGAAATATTGGTTTGATGATAGACTCACAAGAACTGCTCCAGGCTATTTATGAATAGGTTAGAAATGGATGGATAAGTGCATAGTATAAACCAACAAGGGTATGAGTATTAATTTGATATCTTATTTTAGAGATCCATCCAATTTTTTTTTTAAATTTTCTTATGATACGTACAACATGAAACTTCCAAATTAAATGTGTGTCAATCATCATCCCAAGATATTGAATATAATTTTCTTCCTTCAGAGATTTATTATTTATGGAAACACTAATGTTGAAATTCTTTTTGTTTTGGGGTGGATGAAAAATCCCAAATTTAGGCTTGGTTTTGTTTAACGAAAGTTTATTGGCAGAGAG
Source organism: Parazoanthus darwini (assembly GCA_025403605.1). Classification (NCBI taxonomy): domain Eukaryota; kingdom Metazoa; phylum Cnidaria; class Anthozoa; order Zoantharia; family Parazoanthidae; genus Parazoanthus; species Parazoanthus darwini. The sequence continues at coordinate 2,982 of JAOBYF010776758.1, forward strand.
CCAAGTTTCAACATGGGTGAGTTCAGCATTTTTCATAGATTTAATTTGAGTACTTAAGACTCTTTCCAGCATAAAACAGATTTGACTCACTGGCAAAGAGATGGAATCCAATTTACTTGATCAAATTCGGAAACCACTAATACATTTTGTTATATATTAATATAACAAAATAATAAAGGGCCAAGAACTGACCTTGTGCTACACCACAGGAAATTTCCAAGTAATCAGAGCAAGTATTATCTTAAGAGAAAATCGAATTCTGTTATTTAGACAAGATGAGAAGTAATCTTTTGCTACCCCCATATATACCGCTGTGCTCTACTTTATTTAACAGAATTAAATGGTTGACAGTGTCGAAGGCTTTGCTAAGATCAAGGAAGATACCACACGAGAAAAGGGCAGATTCAGCTGCTGAATATATTTTATCAATTATGCATAAGATTGCACGGTCAGTAGAATTGCTAGATCTCAACCCAAATTGTTTATCGGAAAGTAGGGATTGTTTGCTAACGAACTTCATTGGACGTTTGTACATCAGTTTTTCAAGAATTCTGTTGAAGAATATTGGACGATAATTACTACGCTTTGGTTGAGTCCCATTTTTATTCAAGGGAGGACTCTAGCAGTTTTGAATTTATCAGGAACAACTCCATACAAAAATGAACAGTTAAATAATATTTCAAGAGGTTTTGATAACAGTTCTTTGAGAAGCCTGAGGATTTCAAATGGAATGCTAAAGGGGCTGGTGGTTTGTTAACATTTAGATTAGAAATTTTTTCCTCTATCTCTATTGAGCATTGTGGCTATGTAGAAAATAATTTTTAGGTGATGCATTAACTGGTGGAATTTTATTAGATAGAGAGTTACCAATGTTAGCAAAGTAATTGTTGAATTCATTAGCATTTTTTCGTATCTATGATATCAATATTATTAAAGACAAATTCAGAACGTGTCAGTGAAGGTTTCTGTTTTAGGGATATTATCTGTTTGATTCCTGACCATGGTTTTTGGTGTTATTAGTTTTTTGACAGAAATACTCATTTTAGTATTGTCTTTGCTTAGTTTTATCAAATTATTAAGTATATTTTTGTAATATGTTAATTTTGTGAGAAAGTGAGCTGATTTAGTTTCGATAAACTTTTATACAGATTATTTTCAACTTGTATGGCAGCTCTAATACCTTGTGTAGTCTATGGTTTGTTCTTTATTCTTTGCCGTTTCCTTGAAAGTTTAGGTTTTGTTTGTTCAAAATGGCGATATTCATCAGTTCGGCGACGCCAATTTCCCTTTCGTAAACGGTCGATGCCATTTATAACATTCGATGCCACTAGATATATAGGGTAAAAATTTGTGAATGGTAATGATTGTTGTTGTTAGCGTGGTGGAAGTGTTACGGACTGGCATGCTAGTGGTCACGGGATCAAAACACGGTAGTTCTTTTATATTTTTTACTAACTTTTAGTTTCTTTAATTTTAATCAGTTTCTTCTTTTAGAGTTACTAAAATAACAGTGGTTTGGATTAGGGTTAGAGTTAGGGTCAAGGTTAGTGTTAGTTGTATTTCCGCGATCATGACTTTGTCTTCTTCATGAAAACGACAATAGACTGTTGTCTGAAGTGGCTTCGACCTTTATAAATGGCATCGACCGTTTACGAAAGGGAAAATTGCTTCGGCGACTTCATTCCTCAGACTTGCCACTTTAAGATCCGTCAACCTTTAATCTTCCTTCATCTCAGCAAGTATATGATCATGAACGACTGAGTTGTACTGCTCACTTATAAAAGCTAATGAGTCGATAGATTCCTGTGGACAACAATTCATCAGCGATAGTTGATCTTTGACAGTTGTTAGTTTTTGATCGAATATCTCTTTCGGCCTTCGATCCAAAATCTCTTCCAGTTGAGCTGTATCCTTGATATTCCACAAGTATAACACAATAAGACAACAAAGAACAAAAAAGTAAACTTCTTGTCAGAAAAGTTATATAACTACTTGAATTTAGTGCCCATAAATTCTTACAAAGAAACAGCCGCCATCACCGCCGCCGATCGCTGACCACCCTCCGATCTGGGGTTGGAACCTGAAATCTGCATCGCAGGCTACTTGAGTTCAAACGCGAAAAAGAAACTATTGCAGAAGGAGATCTTAATTAGTTCTAGATGTAGAAAAGGGCAAAAGTCAGGAAGAGCAACAACTAAAGCAAGACTGACATATCACGATGCAAAACTGGGATCTAAGAGATGTGTGGAAGATCGATGGGGAGAGCTAAATCCAGTAGAATCCAGATTTAATTGGAGGCAGCTAAAGCAGGAATTTTTATTGTCGGCTAGACTTATTTCTTATAAGGACAATTTGTTAAGCAACGTGTTAAAACTCGTTATATTATCCAGCTTCAGAACGGACCGAGTTTTAGAACACAAAAACAAACAAGCAATTGTGAAATTGAAAAGAATGTGGCACTAAAAGATGAAAAAGCAACAAATGTTTTCTGTTACTTGAGAAACAACGTAACGAAATGAAGACGACAAAATACAGGTAGTTAAAGTATAAAATGTATAAGTGTAAGAAAAATTATAGGAAGTACCCAGTCTCTTCATGGATCTCCCTTTTGAATTGATTGATTCAGTCTTAGTGCAAATGGAGTATCTGAACTGACGAAAGTGGTGGTGTTCCCTGAAAAACTTTGCTTTGTTACCAAAAATACGGTCAGGACATAACCTGCTTTTTTTCCGAATCATTGCCCAGTGCTTTAGTTTTCGAGACCAATTTCAGATAACAACTACTGTTCCAGCTCTTCATAAGCTTTTACCTAAATTCGCTTTTTATCTCGTAGGTGAGAATGACCTTTTTCTAGTATTTTTCCTTTATTGAGTGTACCCATTTATTTTAAACTTCATTTATTTTAAAGTTCTAAAAACAATTTGAACAACGTGTAAATGTGGACAATTTGAATAAGACATACTTTCTGTTTTGTGGCTGTTCAAGAATTATAATCAGTAATATATTCATTTACTAAAGTAGATAAAACGCCACCCTATAGTTCGTCTAGCGAGAAACTCAAAATTTGCTTGTGGTTTCCATTAAGGAACGTGTTTTATTAAAGACGTCATACTTGTCAAGCTTGAACTTAATCCGACCAAGCACCTGTGCAATATAAGACATCTTCAAAAGAAGAATAAACATTAGGGAAAGTTATGTTTCAATAAGCACCACACAAGTGGGTAGTTGCTATAAATTTTTGACGATTTCTTAGTGTTTATTTGAATGCACTCTCGCCAACCAGTTATAAACATATACATTTACTAAAGAAGATATAATGCCACCCAATAGTTTGTCTAACGGCAAACTCAAGCTTTGCTTGTGGTTTTAATTGAGGAACGTGTTTAATTAAAGACGTCATGTTTGTGAAGTTGAACTTTATCCAATCGTGCACCTGTGCGCTTTAGAGCGTCTTTAAAAGACGAATAGATACTAGGGAAAGTTATGTTTTGTTTTAAAAAGCACCCCCAAGAAGCAGTTGGTATAAATTTTATCAATTTTTAGTTTATTTGAATGCAGATGAGTACCCAACTCCAATTAAGCGTTATGCTACCTTTTGAATATTTCCCATTTAAAATTCTTACTGCTCTCACATGAGGAACTCCCTGTCCCTGAACTCCCTCTCTTAGTATAGTTGAGCGGCTAACAAATGCAAACCACTACGCATTTTTTAGTAAGAATGTCTATAATTTACTGGTTTAAACATGTAGACTTTTAATGTTTTGAGAATGTACTGTTTTCAGTCAACGAAGAAAAGATGTACAGCTGTTTTAATATTTTCTTTAGCTCGTCTTTCAGAACATTTTCAATAAACGGCATTGGACATTCATATTTGTGTCGCAGGTACATCAACCTGGAGCTTAACAGTCCAGACAGTTTAAAAAGACCTATGAAGTATCCAGTGAAACGTTAAACTAAAATCACTTTTATCTGGTAGCTATGATATATATATTTCAAACGGATTTGAAATGCGAATACGTACGTGTCAAATTCTAGCTCTGAAAGAATTCAGGTGCCACTCGTTGGATGCCAGACGACTGGCTGGATTTTCATTGATAAATACAAACATAGCTGGCAAATTTCTGCCCACTTTTCGTATGGCATGAATATTTATCTAATAAACTAACTCAATAGACGCACGTCCACGGGTCTGTACTATACAACATATGCAAATAAATCTGCAAAGATTGCTGCAACTAACAATGTGGTTTCAAAGAGGTTGCTTAGTGAAAAACGAAGTATTGAAAGATGACGATCAAGAAATGCAAGACAAGAAACCAAACCGTATTAAAGAAATGTACTACAAAAACAACCCAGATGGTGAGGAGCGATTCTCAGAGAATATTTTTGCACTGGAAAAGCTAGAGGAGCAGTCGGCTTCGCAACAAAGACACTCCTACGCTTCTCTCTTTTCATCCAAAACTTGTCAGACGTACTCTAAGCATTTGCGATTTCGTTATTAACTTTTACTTTGCTCTAAATGCAGTTATTTTCAAACATACCACTTTTTAACCTTCTTTTTCCGGGAAATCTAAAGATGTCGGAAAACTTGCTACATGCTATGATTCTAAAATACAAAATTTGTGATATTCAATTACTCGTAAGAGCGCGTGACTGTAAAAATCGAACAAAGTTTCAAAATTGTGGCCAATCTTCCAGATTTCGGCAAAACATGCCCTTCAAAAAGCCGTTGCCATGGCAACATCCGACCCCATAACCTTAATTCTACCACATCACTAAACAGCCAGATAAATTTGAGGAAAAGTCCCACGATGTGGAGGGATTATCTTAAATTTTTTGGAATCGCAAGCTACTTGAAGTTGAAATTATGAAGCATTTTTGCTAAGTCTTCTTCAATATTTCTTCATGACCTACCTACTAGCTACGATAATGTACGATACACTACGATAGATTACGACACAATACCATTCCATATCAAACCAAACCATGCCATACGATGCAGGACAATATAATAGGATGTAACACCAAAGCAACACAAAACAATAAATAACAGAACATAAACGAAAAAAAAGTTATAGAGAAAGTTAAGCTAATACTATTGCTACTAGACTTGGTAACGTCAATAAAGCTATCACAAGCAAATGATTTTTGTTACTTTGCTACAACTATGGTGCATGGTCCCCCAACCACCACTGTGTCGTCGCTGTAGAGTTTGTGGAACAGCGGTGATTAGGGTTTACGGTAAAGTAGGCTCCAAAATTATCTTCACCGTAACCACCTTTTGCCCCTGGCACAAGACCCAGCTCACATTTGTCCGAGAAGTAACTGTCGAGATGCATGTGCCGGGTCACGGTTACAAAAGTAGACGCGATACAGTTGTAACACTTGTGTCCTGTGATGTTAAGATATTCATACTTTACAAAGTTTGTTCCAGTCAATTTAAAATCGCTCAACCTACTGCGTAAGAAGTCGACATATTTGACTCCTTCAACAGGAAATTGACAGGTAGCTCTAAAATAGGTTGACTCGTTGGCAATTCCTTTCATATGTGCGTGAGACAAGCGGTACTTCATCTAATTGGGGTTGTTTTCGCTTTTTGGTTTGTCCCTAAAGAAGGCAAAACTCTTGGTTAAGTGGTTGTTTTCCAACGAAAAAGATTCCACAAGCATCAAGGCAAACCCTTTCTCAGATAAGAAGTCGCAAAACACATTTAATTGGTTTCCTTCTTTGTCGAATATAATATGTTTGCCGTTTGTTCCATTGCTAATGTAGTCCTTGCAGGATCTGGCTTTGCTCTGGCACAGTTTGCCTGTTAACCCTTCTGCGCATGTGCAATTGAACTTTTTCTTTGGATCGTCACATAGTTCTGTACACTGTCCGCTGTTGAGACAAGGTTGGGATTTGCAGTACTCATTCTCACACGGGGCATCCAAGCAGAAATCAGAGTGAGAGTCTTTTGACCGATATATTATATTCTTATATCATAGTACTGGTAACCGATCTTTTCATGAAAACTCTGCGGTTTCGAAGATTTATCTTCATCCATCAGCTCGCATCCAGCATTTGATATCTGATAGGACAAACATCTGCACTCCAGGAAGCATTTGTAATGGCAGGTGTAGTAGCTGTTGCTCGTCAAATTCGTAATAGTGTGTCCTTCTAGGAGTGGTTCTGGACTGCATCACGTGAGGGAAGTGTTGAAATCTTTTCACACCGTCCGCTGCAGACTGCGTCGACATCATTAACAACGAAAGTTGTCCAGAGTAGAACTGTTGACAGTAAAATAATGTTAGAATTTTTGAACAGCAATGTAGTGTTACCTGCGTTTTAAAATATTGAATACGAATGAATACAAAGTTTTCACAGATGAAATTTGCTTTATGCCGCGGTAGTCTGTGTGTACTTGTCAACCAGAGATGGTGGTAAACACATTGTCATTAAAAACATTCTAAAACAATTTCAAGGCTGATATAGTATATTATACTAAAACAAAACACAAAATATTATTAACCCTAGAAACCTTTAAGAAAAAAAGTCACACGAACTCTCAAGGGGGGAGGCGTTCAATCGCTCCCCCCCCCCTTCTACTTTTGTCACAATTCATCCGATTGACATGAAACTTGGCAGATATGATCAGCTTCTCTCGACTTTCAATTAAGCATAGTTACGTTATGTCTAATTGGTTTCCATGGCAACGTGATGAGCGAAGTTCCAAAATTTGGCCGCCATCTTGGATTTTTAGATTTTCAGATTTTATTCAAATTATTACTACTGAAAATGATAAGAAAACAGAATTTAGCAAATGAAAACTTTAAAACAGTTGGGACAAATGGCAAAATTGTCCGCATTTAGTCACTCTTTAACGAAAAATTAAATTTTCGATGTCAACATACAAGTTGCTTGACTTATGGTGATGACGTCATCGGCTGTGACGACACCGAATTAGCGTCAAAAGATGTGTTGACAACAATGAACAGTTGTACGAAAGCTATTATTTATTCTATACTTATATATACTAAAATTTAATTCCAAAAAAAATCGAGGGGGGTCAAATGTTAAATAATGTGACATAACATATAATATGATATATGATACGATATGGTATGGTATGGTATAATATGATGCTAGGATAGAACAGGATATATCAAGGTTTGTTTAAAACAAGTAGAGTTTTCTACGTTATACAATATCTTTTTTAAGAAGAACGTTTGGAAACTAGTTGTGTAATAATTGTGATTGTTCTAAACTGAAACATCTTGAGTCTGTCTTTCTCACACATCTACTGAATTCATGAACACACAGGACTTATGGATAATAACTCTGCAACATTTTAATCATCTTACAAAATGTTTCCAAGTTCTAACAAGGTGAGGTTTCCTGCTTTGACCTAAAACACATTTCCTTTTGTCTTTTAAGACTTAAAATAGGATTTGGACAAGCCTCAAACAACAAGCCATCGAAGAAATTCAAAGACGTTTCTGATCTGTTTCGCTAATGCTTTGCTTTTGTTCAGCACCATGAAACAAATTACACATCCTGCTTAATTTCTAGTTTATCGAAGAACTACCACATTTTGCTTTATTTTATGTTAAGACTTTAAGCAATAAATTGTAAAACAGTTTTAGTTGCTTGGTCCTTAAAAGTGAGTTAAGTCATGAGAAGAACTCTTCTTGGTTGTGACTTACGTGGAAGTCATCTTCACAGTTAATGTTTGGCCGGCATTACAGTTCGTACTTATAGCGTACGCAGATGGTAGTTAAAGCTTCGGTGGTGGTAGTTAAAGTAAATGTGTCGGTTTTTCTGTGTGTGACCTGCTTAATGTCGTCTAAAGTCTCCCGTGTACTGCCACTAGAGTCCTACAACGAGTCAGTGGATCTAGTTCTAGTTTCGTAAACCAGCTCTCAAGGTTTTGTGTCACGTTTTGTCGAAACATCAGTTACGTCCAACAACAGTTCTCAGGAATACACTTAGCCGGACAATTAACGAACTACAAAGATTGACTCATCTGGGTTTAAACTTTTCACTGTAATATTAATATCGTAAGACAGCAGTGCCTTACAACATTTGATTTTGGTCAACAGGCAAAAGCAACGCATTTGGATATATATACGAATTGTGTGAGAAATTTGCTCGACAGTACTGTTTCGTAACGACTGACGTCTTAGCCTCTAGGGAAGGAAATAAGGCGCTGCTTTGGAGATTACCGAGGTCGTCGCTCATCAGAAGCTGGATTGATTATAAACTTTCAGTATCACCAACAGATGTTGCGTTCAAGTATATGTACTCACCTCGCATTGTTACCGTGCAATTATTCCCCAGGGTGCGTACAAGTTTTTGAAAGCTTTTGCTGATACCCAGTACGAACTGAGATGTGATTGCTCTTTAGTAATCCAGCTCCCGATGAGTGATGACTTCGCTCGTCACGAAACAGAACCGTCAAGCGAAATATCAAGTGAAAAACTTAAATCTCGTAAAAATTATTCTTTCGCTTACATCACTGTTTTTGAGCACTTTTTTTACGCCTTTTTTGTATGGCGTGAACGTGTATCTAAAACACGATAGACGCACGTCGGTGTGTCTTTATCACACTTAAGTAAATCCTAGGAAGATATAGCTCAAGGAAAGAAAGTGGAAAGAGGAGTAAGCAATCTTTGCTAAACAAATAAACTGCGAAAGCAACCCGAACTGAGTTAAATGTTGAAAATACCCCTTGATTGTTTTCCAAGATAGAATAGTTGTTGACTAGGTTTGCTATTTATAAACAAGAAGTATCCTGATCTTGGTTTATTATAAACTATTTTTATTATAAAAAAAATTTCTACATGTAAACTAAATTCTATCGTAAAGAGCAACAGAAAAGACCCATGGCCAGCTTTCTCCTTTCTGTGAATTCTGTCCGAAACGATTGTAAACAGAAAAAGGTTGGTTATGCCCTAACAAATTAAAAAAGTAAAATGTTAAAGCGTCCTTTTCGTGTAAACGTTTGAATAGTTTGAACTTAAATACTGTGGTAGTTTTGAACCAATATTTTCACTGGTTTGTGACACGAGTTAAACTTTGGCCACAACTGACCGACTTAAACAAAAGAGAAACAAAAAAATTCCAACGATTTAAAGGTATCTTTCAAATTTTTTTGCCGTGTTTATGATCAAAGCAACCGCATTTTATTCTTTGTTTCAATGCGAGATTTTTCTATAATGCCCGAGCTTGTTCACCAAAGTTTGCGAAAACGACGACTCATACTTTATGGAAATGCAGACTATCAATTTCAGTTCCAAGGTCAAAAAAACTATTGCAGTATTGCAGGGGATCTTAATTTAGTTCTAGGTGTAGAAAAGGAAAGAAGGGTCAGGAAGGGCAACAATTAACTGGTTACAACTCGCATTACGAATTACACGTCGCGACGCAAAACTTGGATCTTAGAAATGAGTGGAGGATCGATGGGAAGAGCTAAACTAGATGAATTCAGATTTACTTGAAGTTGGCGAAAGCTAAAAATTTTATTGCCGTCGGCTAGACTAATTTCTTATAAGTACAAATTTAATAAGCAACGTGCCAAAACTTGTTATACTACCGGGCTTCAGAACGAACCATGTTTTTTAGAACACAAATCTAAAGAAGCAAAAGTGAAAGTGAAAAGAAAAGATGAAAAAACACCAAATGTTTTCTACAACTTGTAAAACGACCTAACGAAAGAAAATGGCAAAACTACAGTTATTTAAAGAATAAAAATGTTAGAACAAGGAAATGCTTTAGGAAGTGTCCATTCTTTTGATGGATCTCTCCGTTGAATTGCAATGTTCAACCTGAAGGCCGAGTGGATTACTTGAACTAACGAAAGTGTAAGTGTTCCCTGAAAAACGTGCTTTGTTATCAAAAATACGGTCAAGATATATAAGGTGTTTTTTTCTCCGAGTCCTTGCCCAGTGCTTTAGTTTTCAAGACCATTTACAAATAACAACAGCTACTGTACCAGCTCTTCATAAGCCTTTACCTATAAAGGCGCTTTTTATTTCGCCTCCTCAGTTGAACCTTTGAAACGTAGTCCGAAAAAAATTGGATGGAAATGACCTTGTTCTAGTCACAGGAAGGTGAATTTTCCTTTCTTGATTTTAGACATTTATTTTAGGCTAAAACGATTCCGTTCTAAGAACGACTTGAACAACGTGTCAATGTGGACAATTTCAAAAGGATGTATTTCTGTTTTGTAGATATATTTTAGTTTTCAAGACCATTTACAAATACGAACAGCTACTGTACCAGCTCTTCATAAGCCTTTGCCTAAAATCGCTTTTTATTTCGCCTTCTCAGTTGAAACGTAGTCCGAAAACAAAATTGGACGGAAATGACTTTGTTCTAGTCACAGTAAGGTTGATCTTTCTTTTTTTTTTGATTTTAGACATTTATTTTAGTCTAAAACGATTCCGCTTTAAGAACAACTTGAACAACGTGTTAATGTGGACAATTTCAAAAAAAATATACTTTCTCTTTTGTAGAATCGGAAGAACTGTAATCACTTATTCACTAAAACAGATATTAACCCACCCTGTAGTTTGTCCACAGACAAACTCAAGCTTTGCCTGTGGTTTTCAATGGAGGAACGTGTTTTATTAAAGACATCATACTTTTAAAGCTCGAACTTAATCCGACCTCCCCCCACATGTACTTTAAAACATCTTTAAAAAGAAGAATAGACGTTAGGGAATGTTATTATTCAATAAGAACCCCCCAACAAGCAGTTTTAACAATTCCATTGTGTTTATTTGAATTCAGTCTCGTTTTGTTGTACCCAACTCCTATTGCGAGTTATGTTACCTTATCCATATTTCCCATATGAAACTCTTGCTGTTCTCACATAAGGAACAAGGACTCTCTTACTAATTGAACGGCTAACAAATGCAAACCTGGGTAAGAAAACCAATGTGTGTTTTTGAATAAGAATGTCTGTATTTTACTTGTTTGCTGATGACCTTAACTTTTGATGCTTTGAAGTGTATGGTTTCCAGGCAACTAAGAAAAGATGTACAACTGTTCAGACAGTTTTAAAAAAACTACATTGTATCGAATGCGTGAAATTTTAGAAATCACTTTTATTTGGTGGCTGTTATATACCATTTGGATTTATATACTTCGGATACAAATACTAATAAACAAATTATGAAACTACGTATCTGATGCAACAGAGCACAATGGTTCGTTTTTACCCTTTTGCCTAAGAAGTTTAATTTTGAATTTAATTTTCTTTCGATATCTTTGGTGATCAACGACTTCAAAAATAGCTCGAGTGCTGTTTTGAAGGTTTTAAATTTTTTTCAAGAACATGTTAAATTTCTTTTTGCAATCAATATCATACGTGTTCAAATCTTCAGTTCCCAGTCAAAGATTATTTTAAAAGATTTTTGTCGGCTGATAAGCATTGGCGCCGTTTTTATTTTTGTTTTTATTTTTTTTTCATGTTGCTTGAATGGTGATGCAGTGGTTATTATATCAGACGGGCGACGTACAAATGATCGAACTTCGGATACCAACATGGCACTAGTTCGAATACCGTTCGAACAATTTTTTTCTTCGCTGACCGCTTTTTTCTCTCTCAGCAGCAGAAACTGTAAACATAAGCGTTATAGCTTAGAATCGTGATATAAATACTAATAAACATTCCGGTAAATAACTGCAGGCCATTTTTGTGCACGAGCATTTACATTGGATTCCAGTTCTAGTTTATGAAAATCTGTTTCATATTTCCTTCCCAACTGCAGTAAAGAAGTGAGATCAAAGTATCTATTTCAAATTTTTCAAGGTCCGAGTCACGCTACCACAACTCCCATGCAACACTCTTAACTAAAGACAAAATTCAAAGAGCACCAAAAGATAGCCAGTTTTCATGTGGGATATTTTTAGATTTTAGGCTTTTGACGCTGTTGGTCATAGAATATTATTGCAAAACTGCAAAACTTTGGCATCCGTGGTGTAACCAATAATGTTCATTTCTTATCTTCATAACATAAGGCAATATGTTTCAATTGGCAGTGATAAATCTGATCTGAAGAGACGATCATAAGTCATGGAGTGCCTCAGGGTTCAGTGCTTGGCCCTCTTCTGTTTCTTCTTTAAATTAATGATTTTTTCAAATGTTCTGATATACTAGACTATCATATTTTTGCTGATGGTACTAACTTATTTTACTCAGATACCAATATTCATAATATTGAAAAAACGATTAATAATTATTTGAAACAAATATCTTGTCGACTTAAAGCAAACAAATTATCTCTAAACATTGACAAAACTACTTAATATGTTATCTTTTGTCCTGGACAGAAGAAATATAATTATGCAATGCAAAGTAAAATTGACAACCAAATGTTAGAGCAAAAAGATTCTTTCAAGTACTAAGGTCTTCATATCGACTCACATTTGACCTGGAAACCCCATATAAAACATATAACAAAAAAGATTAAAAGTTTTATTGGTATCATTTCTAAAATAATGTTTTTTGTAAGCTTGCAGGTTCTTGTTCAGTTACACTCTAATCTTTTCTTTTTTAACTAATAGTTTAACAACCTGGGGGAGCACATATACAAAACTTCATTTAAGCCCCTTGTAAATCTCCAAATAAAGCCAACTAAAGTAATTGCATTCTCCATTTATTACTCACATTCAGCTCCATTTTTCAATAAATTAGCAATCCTTAAATTTGATGATTTGATATTTCTTCGTACTATACCCCTAAAGTAAGACCCATTTATTGGAGTTTGAATATTCGCTTTGCTGGATCTAAAGTATGGAATTCTGTTCAAGATGATTTAAAATCCACAAGGCTTACTTCTGTACTTCTTTTAAACACAACCTCAAATATACTCTTATTTCTAAGTACTTAGAATAGCACATATTATGCTTTCACTATGTTTACAGTTGATGAGAACATAAAATGTAATTTACTTCACCGTGTTTATTTATGTACACTCAGCTTTCGCCCTTTGTGTTCATGTGTGCATGCTGTCCTTCAAAATTGAATAACTTGTCGAATGAATAACCTTCAATTTACTCCGCATGGCCAAGACGTTTAGCCAGACCACCATTTTTGCTATTTCTAAATATCTGTGCTCTTGTAAACTGCAAAAATAAACCAATTCTATTAATACCTTTTGTAATTTTTTTTTTTTGAGCAAAATAAAGTTTTGCTGTTATTTTTTGTTGTTGTAGACACACTCAAAGGTTACTGGAACTTGTAAGAAGTTCTTACAAGACATTAATCAGACCTCACTGCTTATCATGATTTTAGATCAATGAAATTTATAGAAAGTTAATATGATAAGTTATGAATGTTCAAGCTCCCATGTGACATCAAATTATGGCAAAAGTGCTACACAGAAATTAAGTCCTGTGAATTGACCTGCGATTGTCCTATTTCCCTGTGGTATACTATAGTTGTGTCCAACGCTGCTATTCAGTTGCTTCAACATCATGATAACGTGATTGTCAGTTTTTACTGAATTACGCATTATTATCACGACCACCGAGGTATGCTCGGCTTCTAACATTTCAGTATGACACTAATCAAAGTGGCCCGAGTACAGGCTATTACTAGCCTCTTGATACCATTTAGTTTTGAGTTGAGAAATTCTTTAGTTTCAGAGTGGTTATCGAAATCAAACAAATGCATATTGAAGTCGCCAATTATACAGATTATTATTTTTTTACTCGGTAGTTATGAAAAGACATTTAAAGTATTCTCTGAGTTTCATTGGGTAAGAATATGGATGTCTATAAACACAAAAATAAATTGTGTATAATTTTGGAGATCTTTATCTCGATTCAAATTGTCTCAAACTCATCGCAAAAGTAACTAAGATCTGACCGCTCACAATGATTAAGTTAATCATTGTTGGTATAAACACCAGATCTTCCATCTGCAGAGTTGGTCGGCTGCGAATAGAAATCATAACCTTCTAGTTTGTTAATCATTTTAAATCTATTATCTTTGTTTTCTCTCGTTTCAGTAAACCCAATATCATGAAAGGGTATATCAGTACAGGAAAGGAAAGACCGCTAAAATTCTTCAGAGTGTGCGTCGAGGCTTGTAATATTTAAGTGAAAAAGAGAACAAAGTATTTTGTTATCCGCGCTTCGAATCGGGGTCAGCAGTCAAAGTCTTGCCGCGGAGGTTCTCCTAAATCTCGCGTGTGCCGCCAGTTGAGTCCTACCCCCTTCAGTTGATTTGTTTTTTATTAGGTTTGTAAACCAGCTCTCAAGAATTTTAGAAACGTCAGTAACGCACATCAACAGTTCTTCTCAGTGATACACTTACCTGGACGACCAAACATTTACAAATATTGACTGACCTCACAGTAATACTTGCGAAAGAGGTAGAAAGTGAAAGATTCACCTTGAAAAGTTTGATAACTAAGCTCTATATCTCTCTGTCTCTGTCTCTTTCTTTGTGTCCTTCTTTTTCTTGCTCTCTCTATGTCTGTCTGTCTGTCTGTCTAGTTTCAAAACAGCTCTTAATAGTAGGAAAGCCAATGTTGTTTTAATAACCCTTTATTTCCAATAGGCGCTTCAAGCTGCTGCTATGGTGAATGTTAATCATTTAAAGAATTATAACTGAATGCGATCTCAGCAAGATAACCGAGGTTCACTGTCAAGCGATGTGGACCTTATGTTTCTTTCACACATTAAACTCTGGCTGCCTTGTTCTAAAGCTTGTTAAGGCAGTTAATATAGCTACAAGTAATGTTGATTCAATAGTTGCAACATTATTTTCACGAATTGCAGCTTTTGATTCGCTTGGCAAAAACTACTCTTACAAGCAATTTTGTTTTTTACAACCTATGTATACTTTCACATCAAACTAAATGTTTTTCACTAGTTAACAAAACTTGGCTACAATTAAAGTAGTAAAAAGGATGTACTTGTTCTGAATTATTATCGGCGTGTTAGTGCCTAAAAGTGTTTTTGCATTTCCGCAAACATACGCAGGAGTTTTTATGATTCCGTGTTTTGGTTCGCTTAGTTTTAGAAGCTGATGTCCCGTACATCGGTCAACTGGTCGGCCAAAAACAGTGAGATTGCGCATAGGTTGGATTCTGACGGGCTTCCAGTAAAATTTACGTTCGAAATGGATTTTTTGGCTTATTGTGGTGTTCTGAGTTCATTTTTAGTTACGGAGAGCTGAATGGCTAAAAGCTGTTAGACTGGACATACGTTATGTTTCTTGGCTTCGGCCGAGCTTCCTATGAAATTGGCTTTCAAAATTGACTTTGGATGAAAGCTGTGAAAGCCGGCAAGCGTTGGGTTCTGAAAACATTTCAGTGCCGCTCTTACAGTTTGGAGAACACTCTTGATTTTTCTGGTTTCGGATCTGAAAATGAGCTTTTCTAGATGTTTGCCGGCACTGATTTAAGCTTGATATTGTAGACAGACGTTTTCTGTTGCACTTGGCTGTACGTTCGAAGTTGCCGCTCTAGTCCCACTCGACTGGCACCAAACAAAGCACTAAACTGACAACCAGTACATGCATCTGTTCTTATTTCTGGATTTGCCTTAAACTGGTTTAACCGTTTGGGAAAACAAAACTATATTCAGTTTTGGCTAGACTTAAGGTGGCTCCCACCTGTTTTCCATTTTGTTGTGCCGCTGAACTTTATGAAAGATTTTCTCAAACATCGTAATAGATTCGTACCAGTTTTTGTTCTGATCTTACAACAACGTTCTGACTTATCATTCCTTGTACTACCGCCGGAATTTCTGTTTCCGTGGCATTTTTTTAGGGTCTCAAACACACCCTATTTTTAACATTTCATTACATTTTACACAATAAACTAGTCGATGAGCTTCCGTTTTTATATATCATGAAAAATGTTTGCACATGCATCAAAACGCAGGTTAAAAGAAATTCCAAAAAAAAATTATATCGACACGTTTTGGCGCCAGCTTAAATTTTTTTGAAATATTTGGGTGGCGCCGAAAAGTCTTGACAGAAATTTTGGGAAATTTCCTTTAATGTGCTCTTTGAAGTGCAAACAATTTTGATGAAATAAAAAAGGAAGTTTTTCGACTAGTTTTTATGTAAAGCGCAATATAATGCTAAAAGTAAGGTGTTTCGAGACCTGGTCAAGTTGCCACGGCAACACAAGTTTCTGTGGGAGAGCAAAGTTAAAGGTTTTAAGAACACCAGCAAAAATGAGTAATCTACATCTACAAATGTGTAAGCCTTTTTGTAAAGTTCGGTGGCAATGTTTCGAGCCACCAGCATAACTCATTTGTAGTTGGCTATTATCCTATTTTCTTTTGTCTTCATTCAAAACGTTTACAATAATGGTATGTATTCATACTCATATTTGTGTCTCAGGCATATAAGTTTAGAGTTAGAATTTGAAAAGACACATGCACAAGGTATCCCATTAAAATGTTAAAACTCAAAATGATCTAGTGCCGGATATACTTTAACAACAACAGCAACAGCAACGACAAGCTGATTTGTACCATTCACATATATACCAGATTTTTTTTAACAATAAAGATAATGATAAGGGCACTGGGTCCCTGAACTAACCATATAGCTAAAAGTGGATCAAAGAATAGGAGTGCCTCTTCTTACATAGAATACATGGAAGGCTGGCTGAATTTCTTCTAGTAAATATTACGACGGTGTCGACAATACATTGCGCCCTTTTTCTAGAACGCAAGCATGTAATGAAACTCGATAAAAGCACGTCAGTCAACACACGTTAATCAGGGAAGAAAGCTAAGGCTAAGAAAGTGGTTTCAAAATATTTTCTAAACTGGCAATGTTTTAAAAAAATGATCCGTGGACGCACTTAGGAAATAAGTTTACAACTAGAAAAGCTAGAGAAGCACTCTGATTCGCCTAGCTCGTGCCACATAACTCAATCTGAGTTGCTTAGATGAAACTATTTTTTCTTTCCTTTATGTAGCCTACATCATTCTGTAAACAATAACGTACTCTTAAGAGCTTCTTACTGATTGTAATATAAAGTATCATGGACCCCCGAGCCACCACTGAGTCGTCGCTTTCTCATTGGCGCTGCACCGGTGGTCAGAGTTCTGGGTACCATACAATCCAAAATTATCTTCACCGTCACCTGATATTGCCCCTGGTACACGACCCAGCCCACAGTTGACCGACCAGTAACTGCCCAGATGCATGTGCCAAGTACTGGATTGAGCAGTGTGCGCGGTACAGTTGTAACACTGGTGTCCTCTGATGTTGATATATTCATACTTTACACAACCCTCAACGGCAGTTTCAATCAAGTTAAAGTCGCTCAGCCTACCGCGGATGTAATCAACATATTTAACCCTTTCAATAGGAAACTGACAAGTAGCTCTAAAATAGGTTGAATGTTTGGCAATTTCCTTCATATGTGGATAAGACAAGCGGTACTTGATCCAATTGGGAATGTTTTCATTCAGTGGTTTGTTCTTAAAGAAAGCAGCTTCCTTGAATAAGTCATTGTTTTCATACGAAAAAGATTCCACAAGGGTCCAGGCAAAACTTTTCTCAGAAAGAAAGTCGCAAAACACATTCAATTTGTTTCCATCTTTGTCGAATACAATATATTGGCCGTTTGTTCCGTTGTTAATGAAGTCCTTGCAGGATTTTGGTTTGAACTGACACAGTTTTCCAGTATACCCTTCTGCACATGTGCACTTGAACTTTATCTTGGGATTGTCACATAATTCTCTACATTGTCCGCTGTTGTGACAGGGTTGGGATTTACAGCACTCATTCTCGCATGGGGCATCCAAACACGATTGCGCATGAGGATCTGTTGACTGATAATATTCTCTTCTCATATCATAGTATTGGTAACCAATCTTTTTATGAAAACTTCCCGGTTCGGAAGACTTATTTTCATCCATCAGCTCGCAGCTAGCACTTGATACCTGATAGGACAAACATCTACACTCCAAAAAGCATTTGTAATGGCAGGTGTAGGAGCTGTTGCTCGTGAACGTCTTTATAGTGTGTCCTTCTAGGGCGTGGTTCTGGACTACATCGCGTGAGGGAAGTGTTGTAGTCTTCTCACACCGACCCCTGCAGACTGCGTCGACCTCATCGCTAACGAAACTTGTCCAGATTAAAAACTGCGCCAGCAAAATGTTGTTAGAGGTTTTGAACAGCATTGTAATCTCACCTGAATATAAAATGGAAAATGAACCAAAATTATTGCATATTTGTAACAAGCATTTGTAATTTTGACCTTGGCCACGTTGTCGAATGGTTGAACCAAACTATCTCATGTTAAATCACTCGAAGACCAAAATTATGCTAATGGCAACCCAGCAAAAACTTAGCCCAGTCCAGCCTTTTACAGTCAGTGTAAATGGCAATGATCATACCATTTAAATATCTGGGCGTGTTACTTAACCGGCATACCTAACATGGAACGAACACATTGAACACATCGGAAACAAAATCTCTATCTCCTATTTAATGCAATGGTTCTACCTTTTTTTGATTACTGCTGCTGTATATGGACAGGGAAATAAGAACTACCATGACCGTCTTCTCAGGCGAGCTGCGGGAATTATTGCGGGCTGCCAGGCTACCGATACTGATATACAGCAAACACTGAATGCCGCGGAGAATACCACAAGTGCTTACAGATCTATAAGTGCACCAATGGGCTAGCTCCAGCGTATCTATTAGGCGACTTTCACTCCTTGGAGCAGATCCATAATTAAACACCAGAAATAAAGACCTTATCCGCCTGCCTTTTGCCAAGACAACCAAATTTCAAACATTCTTTAAGTACAATGCCGCCAAATCCTGGAACACCTTTCCTCGTAACTTACGTTACGATCAGTCTCTCACTAGTTTTAAACTGAAAGTCAAGCAACATCGTAATCATCCCGTTGAATGATTTTTTTCTTGTTTTCCCTTTTTGTCTTTCATTTTTGTAGTTTATTGTCTATTCATATAATTTTGTACAGATCTCCATTTAAACCAGCTATAGGCTGAACTGGGATTTTCTGTATAAATAATGTATATAAATAAAAAACCAAATAAATAAATAAATAAAAATGCAGCCTAGTTGCTTTGTGTGTTCAAGTCTGCCTGAGAAAGCATAATGCATTATCGTCGAAATACATTTTTAAACTGTATTAACAATGTAATAACATAACAAAAATAACATAGGATAACGTAATATAAATAATATAAATTAACAAGATATGATATGATATCATTTATGATATGATATGATATGATATGATATGATATGATATGATATGATATGATATGATATGATATGTTATGATATGATATGATATGATATTATTCATTAAGAAAATA
>JAOBYF010776759.1:0-14326 GCA_025403605.1 Parazoanthus darwini
GGGGGCAATTAACATCAAATGCCCTGCCATCTGGAACTCCACTGGGACAAATGCCGGGGTTTGCTCAGGGGGATGTTCGCGTTTGGATTTGACTTGTGTATTACAAGGACAGTTTTAATATACAACACTTAGGTCACAGATTCGTGTTTGTAATGCAGAAAATCAGTGCAGCAAAAAATTAGTAATTTGACTGTTCTTTTTGGTTGTTCAAGAAACTTACCTCAGAGTCTGCATACACAAGCCGAGACCCATCGAGGGACTGAAAAGCGAAATAAAAATCGACATAAATTTACGCGAACACACCTGACTTTGACGTACACACATATAATATAAAGCGCACTCATCTTGGATCTATCTGTTACTATAGTGGTCTGTGTTGGTGGGGGTGACTTGAAAAATACGTTTTCAGGCAATTGATCCCTATTCTACCAATACCATCTTCCACTCCGGTTAATTTTAGAAAAGTTGCTGAACCTGACATTTTTTTACAAATTAAAAAAGCAACTAGCACGAAGGAACTGAAAACCGATATAAATGCTGCCGCGCACAAAATTTCGTGTTTTGAGATTTTAGTTACGCCGTTTTTTCTCGGCCTTACTTTTTTGCAGCTAGAAATAGGCGGAATTAAAAACGGAATCCACATGCAGATAGTTTTGCAAAAACCCAATATTTCAGTGTGTAAGACTCAAAACATTTTATAACTGTGTTAGCAGATTTGGATTTCTTTTGTAATTTGGTTTCACGACTAGTACTGTTACATTTCCCTCCTATGTCTCGTAGTCCATAGAAGGTTAGGAGTCTCACCGAGTTTCAGGGGAACACTGATGCTCGGGGGGGGGGTACTCCCTTTGTAAGTTGTCAGGGAAGCTCGTGGGAAAACCTAAAAAAATACCCTAAAAAATACCTAGCCCTCAGGTTTTTCTAACCGTTGTCATTGATAATATCAAACTATTTTAAATGTCAAAGACAAATGGTCTTTTGCAATTCATTGTCGCGACATTTTCAAAGCTACTCTTGACCCGAGATTCTTTTGAAATATTCGAATCGAGTAAAAAAATGAGCCATCAAAATATTCATTCTGATTGTTCTACCTCATCAATACAAATGACAACAGAAATGAGTTTATCTTCAGATTGGTTTACTTTGCCTATGTAACCCTGTGTAGCAGTAGACTGCAACAAAATAGTCCCAGCCAATCACAAGCCTTTCCTGTTAGGTCCTATTGCCGTTGTCAAGTCATTGCATGAATCTTCGACTTAAAAAAATGGATTCTGTTGTTGTCATTGAGATTTGTCATAGCTATCGGTCACAGTCAAAGTGACAGAAATTGCCAGTCTTGACAACTGTCGTCATCACTATTAGTCACTGTAATCACCATCATCGCTGCTATTGTCGTCTAGCTGTCAGTCAAGTGCTGTCAGAATTAGAAACAGTATTAAATGCAAAAATAAAAGCGGAAAGGGTTTTGCTCGACAGCTTAACTGCCTCACCCGCGAAGCAATCTCTTACCCCTTCACCAAAAAGAAAAAAGTTATCACCTTTGACTTACACCGTTGCTCATTGTGGAAGCTGATTTCAATTGTCTGATCTTTCCATCAATCTGATCTTCGTATGAATCCTCCACTCCCCTCGCGAGAAGTTCATCCCTAATCTCGCTCAAGTCAGCACCACTTATCACCGCTTCCTTAAGATTCCTGTGTTCTTGATATTTCTTAAACAGTTCGTCCCTTACAAGATCAGTTTCTTGTCGTGCAGCCAAAAGTCTATCCTTAAGCTTGAACACCTCATTTTGATACGAGGCTTTGCTCTTTCTAGCGTCGGCTAGATCGGATCTTAAAGTAGTGACTTCAGTCCTCGCCACCTGTACAGCGGTCTTCATGTTTTCTATTTCCATTTGCTGCCGTTCTTCAGACATGCGCATTTGATCCTTTAAATATTCAACCTCGCGGCTTCGCTGAGAAGTCTCCCAGTCGAGGCTGGAGATTTGCTCGTCTTTGATTCGTTTGTGTTCCGTGAACTCGGACAAATCTCGTTCTAACACTTCGCACACTCCGCGACTTTGTTCCAGCTCTTGGACGACACCTTCCAATTTATTTTGGTGCAATTTAGACTCGGCACTTGCACGTTTGTACATATCTTCCAAATCTTTTATCTCCCTAGCGGTCGCCTTCAACTCTTTGTCCAGCTGCTCGAGTTCAGCACTTTTCTGTTGTAGTTGCATGCGCAATTTTGCGCTTTCTCTCTTTTCTAAATTCAAACTACTCTGAAGATGCTGTGAGTTGTCACGTTGGCTCTTTAAGTTAGACTCCAGGATTGACATTCTCTTCTTTTGCGCACTTTCTTGCAGCTCTTTTTCTTTCTGTAGCCTTTCTACTTCAGATGTTAGCTCGCTAATATCTGCTTCCCGTTGTGCAATGGTTTCCTCAAGTTTTATTGAGTGTTGTCTTAGAGTCTTCTGGCTGGCCATAACTCCGGCTAATCTTCCCTTCTCTCGCTCAAGTTCGATTGCCATGAAGTGCATTTGGTCAATTTCATGTTTGTTTTCATCCAGTGCTTGTTTTGTAGCTTCTAGTTCTCGTTCTATGCTACAGCAGTACTCAGCTTGTTTTTCCAGACGAATGAGCGATTGTTCTTTAAATTCTTTGTGCTCGTCTGCCAGACGATTTCTCTCTTCCAAAAGGGAATCGAGCTCTGCCCGTATCTGGGAGCACTGACCTTCGTATTTCTTTTTCAACTCCTTTACACTGAGTTCGGTCACCTTGTGAAGTTGTTGGAGCTCTTTCTCGGCTGTTTCTTTACTCTCTTTCACAAGTTGAAGTTCTTCTTTTATACAATCAAGCTCAAAGTTATGTTTATTCAATTTATCTGAAAATTCGTCCTTCCTCTCTTCTAACTGCCTCTCCAAACTCGCCTCTCTTGCTTTACTCAAGTTGATCTCTTTCTTGGAATTCTGCTGCATTGAAGTTACTTCTTGTTTCAGAGACTTGTTTTGCAAAGTTACCGAGTTGATCTCCTCTTCAGCGTTTTTCTGAGTAGATTCCAGTAACCCTTCAAGTTTTGCTTTTTCTTTGAGCGAACTCTGAAGTTTCCCTTCAAGGCCAGCCATATTTCTGAAACAGATTTATTTAATCAAGGGTTAAGCCGTTGGTTAGATCAACTTAGTTGACTTTCGAGGTAATTAGGTCTTAATAAGTAAAAAGATTCCGCGAAATACGGTGTAGACGGCGATTTGTTCTGTGAGTGAGTCGGTAGAGCAATAGAAGGTTGTGTTATAGTCTGACATAATGGAGTCCTGAATAGCTGAATTGTGAGTAAGATGGTACATTGCTGGGTTGGAAAAGGGATGGTTGTGGGTCGGTTATATGATTGACTGCTTTATTTAGCTGATATAAAAGTTTGGTGTACCGCTGATTGATGACTTTGTAATTACAAAATGGTTGAAAGGAATATTCGTCGGTTTTTTGGTTTATTGGGCAAGGTTAACATGTTGTATTACATGATTTACGGATTGTGTGGGTTAGGGTGACGAGTATGTAGGATTAAAATGATAGTTGAAGTGTTGTACAATTATCCCAAGTAGTTCCCTCTGACCGAAAGCCCTAGAAAGGAGATGGGCCCACACGCAGAAAAAGAAAAACTATCTGACCCCGGCGGGAATCAAACCCACGACCTCCGGAATATCACTGTTGCTCTTCCAACTGAGCTACAAGGCCAGATGGGAGCCGGTTCGTGGGTAATTAAGATGGTAATGAAGCGGCAAATGAACACGTAAGTGAAGGGTAACCGGTAAAATTTGACCGCTAGCACTAATAAACAAACATGATGATACAAGTAAGGTGAGCTGAAGTGATGTACAATTATCCCAAGTATATATGTAGAATTGTTAGGTTACATGAATGGATTGATTGTTACGCCGGCGAGCTGACATGGAATTAAGACTATAGTTTTCTAAGGTAAAAAAGTGACTGACTGGAGAACTGACGACTGGCAGGTTGATTGGCCAGCTTGCTGGTGGACTGGCTGACTAAGCATGTAACCGATAGGTTAACAAGCTTACTGGTTAAATGCCTAGCTGGTTTGCTAGCTAACTGGTTAGCTGACGTTGTTAGACGTAAGTGACTATGAAGTCACGCGGAGGCCTAATCTATCACAATATAGTAATATTTGAAACAAATACCTGCATGTGGACGAGAGCTGTTGTTGCAACGATTTTCTTTCTCGTTCCTTCGCCTTCGTTTCGTGCTCAAGGGACGTTACTTTATTTTTGAAATTAGCTATCTCGGCTTCTAGTTGGCGTTTTTCAGACTGCAGCTGCACAATCATGGCATCTTTCTCTTTGAGTTCATCACGAAGGTCATTACTAATGCCTTGCTGTCTCTCCAAGTCAGTTCTCAGAGCATCAAGGTCTCGTACGAAGGCCTCCTTGTAACCTTGTACTTGCTCAAGTTCGGCTTTTTTACCAGCCAACTCGCGCTGCATCAGCTTGAACCTTCTATCAACTTTACCGAGGTCTATCTTTAATGTTTGCACGGCACTGTCAAAGGCACTTTTTTCTTCATTCGCCATTCGTAAGCTTCGCTCCAATTCTTTCTTGTCTTCAGTAAGCTTCTGATTGCACTCTTCACTAGATGTCAACTGCATTTTTGTCTCTCCTAAATGTTTCTCCAGTTCTTGATACTGTACTGTTAGGGAGATCATTTGATATTTATCACTTGCATTTTCCTGGCGCACTTCCCGTAGCTTTTCCGATAGTAAATCTTTCTCGCTTTCCAGTTCATGTAGTGCTGTTTCTTTTTCTTCAATATCAGTTCTAAGCGCCTCCAACTCGTTCTCCAACCGTAGCGATGATGTAGAAAGTTTCTGCAACTTTTCATTTTCTTTCCGCAAATGATCTACTTCGATGGCAAGTAACTTCTCAGTTTGTACTTTATCTGCTTGAATTTGTTTAAAAGCGGCCTCTCGTTGGAGCATCTCCTCCTCCACTTTTTCAAGATTTTGCAAGATTTCAGACTTCCCTTCCATAGCTCTCTGTTGAGTTTCCATCAACATCCGACTGGTGCGCGCTTTGTCGCACTTGATTTGTTCAATTAATTTATTCTGATTGGCGACAGTGGTTTCATAATCAGTCAGTTCCATTTGCAGTTTTAGTCGAGCATCTTGAGTAGCTGACAGTTGTTTCTGAAACCATTCCTTTGCTTTGACTAATGAAGCGACGTCCGAGGTAAGCTGCATTTGTTGCTTGTTGGACTTGTCATTTCGCTTCTGTGCTTCCGTCAGATCTCTCTTGATTCCTTCCATTTCGAGTCTCAAAGCTGTTATAACTTGCTCTTTGTCCGCTAACCCATCTTCAAGGTTAGACATTTTTTCCTGTAGTTTTTGGCAAAGCTGGTTTGAGAAAGCTAGTTTATCGTGCATTTCAGTCAGATCCGTCTCTTTGTCGTGATGCGCTTTCAAAAGCTCCATTACTTGACTTTCGAGGGCAGATCTAACCTCTTCAAGTTCATTCCCTTCATCTTCCGCAGGTCCAATATCTTTCTCTGTGTTGTTGGACTTTTCTAGTTCGCATTTCAATCTACCTTCCAAATTTTGAAGCTTGCTTTGCAAAAGCTTCCTTTGATCAAGGATTTCCGAGTACTCCTTCTGTAAGGCTTCGAGCCTTCCTTCTAAGTTAGCCTTCTCATACTGTAGCTGCTTATTTCTGTCCGTTTCCTGCAGATGGGTCATACTTGTAGCACGTTCTGATTTTTCCGATTTTGCAGGAGTTGAACAATATAAAGGTGAGAACCTTTTCATGATGCTTTTACTATGCTGATTTTTCAACTCGGAGGTAGCATTACTTTGTTCGGAAGTATCTCCTTGCGTCGTAGAACACTCAGCAGTATCTATACCGTAAGAGTTAGAATGTCTGTAGCTCTCCTGCTGTTTCTTTAGCGTTTCTTCCGTTCCAAGTTCTACCCCCACTGCCCCGACTCCTTCTGTTACAGTAGCGTAGCTCTTTTCAGCCATTGCGCCGACTGCTTGTTTTTCCAATTCAGCATTTTCGCGATCTGTTTCCACTAGACCACTGAACTCGAGACGGATTCCAGAATCATCAAAAACAGGCGTGAGTTGAGAATCCGATAGGCTCCATGAGCGAGTGGTAAAGGAATCTGTGAATAGAGTTGCAATTAGAACGATGTGAGATCCTTTTTCAAATCTTTATTGATTTTAAACACTATGTAAAAGTAGAGACATCAAAGTTTGTTAACTTTAAGCACGTTATCCTATTCAGTATTATTGTTATATTCCATTGTCAAATCAGAGGACAGATAAAAAGGACGCTTCGTGGCGACAGCCCAGAAGATGAGTTTGTTTTCGACTTTGAATTGTAGAACATTTAATGTAAGGTTTTTAGCCCAAACATACTTGGAATGTGATAGATGACTGACTCGATTAAAGCCAAGAAAATATCAGTCTTCAAAGCAATACTTAAAACAAATTTAATCTTAACTTATTTTACCATCTTAACTGTTTTTCTAGTGTCTGGTTGACCAAACATGTTTTAATTCATACTAAAACCTTACTTGATTAGAACCTCTTGGTTATCTTAGGTGATAAGGGTACGTTATTTATATTTTCTTGATAAATTCAATTCCCGTGTTGTAAGCTTCATTTTATATTATTGCCGGTTGTCTGTCAGTCTGTCTTTCTGCGTTGGCGAGCAAGCTGAATATGGGTTTTGATCAAAAAAGGTTGATATGGTATGTTTTTCGCCGTAAGGGTTGGCGTTTCGAGCGTTAGCCCTTCTACGGAACAAACTGTCGCTCTTCCTGTTTATCTACAGGTCTTACTATATGTGTCTGTCAGCATCTTTCACGTACCAGAATCTTTACGATGTAATGGTAGATCACCCTCCTTGAAATGCGTTTTTCTTGCCTCTCCCGGCCATGTTTGGTTATTAGTCCCAATTTGCGTCGCTGGATCTTGTGCATTTGTTTTCTTTTTATTGTCCGCCCCCGGGGACGTTTCTGTGACCTTGGCGGAAGCTTGATTAGGATCCTGTATTGGAGAATCTCTACAGACACCTTGTGAAGTTGGCGCTTGTGATATTGAACGCTGCGGAAATCGACTAGTTCTGTTTTCTGATTCGTCCAGAGGGTGAGAAGGGTCTCCTTCCATGTCTTGTCCAATGTCGTCGGCGAAGTTTTCAAACTGGAAGTGTTCCTTAGAGTCAAGAGACAAGTCTTGGTTGACTAAAGAGAATGAAGTTAAGCTGCAGTCGTCTTTAATGTTTGCGGAAAAACCGTCACTACTCACACGCGAAGGAGCATTCTTCTGCCCTTTTATGTATGTACTGCTTCTTTTACTTGGCACTAAATCAGAAATGGCGGGTGTATCAGACGTTTGTGGCGGTATAGAGGGCAAAATTGGGGGCACTCCTACAATTTCCTCTGCTACACCGGTGTTATAAGGAGCTGTTGAAGATGTTCTCAAAATAGAAAGCTCTTTGGCAGTTTCAAACGCTGACGACCATTCCGTAGAGAAAAAGTCAACCGAATTTCTTTTTTCCTTCGAGTCTTTGTAAACACCAGGCTCTTTGTTGTCACTCTGTAGACGTGCTGTATCGGCTGAAACCTCAAATCCAGGAGTTTCAGTTGCGATTATGGACAATTTGGTATAATCCTCTACGTCGCCGTCACATTCCAAGTTGGTTAGCTCACTTCTCTCAAGATAGCTTGGTCTGTGTATGTTGCACACTGCACTGCTTGTTGAGGTACGACGAAAATCTTTCGTAGGAAGTTGTGATTCAAAAGAAGTATTAACAAGCTGATTCGTGTACCCTTGCTCTGAATCAGAACTAGTTAATATAGACGGTTCAAAAGTGTTTTCGCTCTTCTGTTCGCTTTGTGCGGACCTTTCGAACTGGACTTCGTTTTCCTTTTCTTCACTATCAACTGCGTGCTCCTTTGCGACACGACTTAATCCAATAGGCGCGGTTAACGTTTTGTTCTTCCCTTCTCTTGTTGTATCTGTCGAACGAACCGCCGAATCACTTAAGCCGCACCTAGGTTCGACTGCCAAACCAGTTTTACAGTCGCTGAGTCCGACAGGTTGTGGTGAAACTACTGTTAGGCTCGGCAAAGCGTTCTGGCTCCAGTTTTCTGTACCCGACTCCAAACTCTCGCCACGGTTCCAAGTAATACAAGGATTGCTGTAAAGGTCACGATGATAATTTTGCAAATCAGCTGAGTTATCTGTAGTCTGCTGTGGCGAATAGGGATTTACCACAGGGAAATCGGCAGTATACCCATTTGGAGATTTCCCAAGATTTTGTTCAGCAGCTTTGTCACTTTCACCCTCCCGTGCGGAGTATAATCTCAACACAAGACTTCTCAACTCTTTCTCGAACTCTGTTGGGTTCTTAGAAAGTTGTGTTAAGAATTTTCTGTTTGGGTCGTTTTGTGCCAAGCGTCGCTGCCGATCGCGATGTGATTCAGGTGAGCTGTATTCCAGTTCACTCTCGTAGTCTACCAACGAGTTAAATGGTTCCAAGTACGGCAAGCTCACTTCAAGTGATTCTGCGCTCAACCCGTTTCTCAGTGCGTTGATTATCTCATCCATCCATCCATCCGAACATGTCTGTAAAAATATCACAGAGGATACTGTAAACGTCTCAACATAAGCCACCTACCCACACTACCCCCCACCCCCACCCCCACAAAAAATCCCCAAAGATTGCGCAAACGCTAATTCGAAAATATACAGTTCGACAAGGCATGCGGCGGAAAACCTATAGGATGGCCTCTTGATATGTTCTTATATCCCAAAGTGTCAAACACTTTAACGGAACGTCTGTATTTCATTAGATACCTCGTACTCAATTTTGAAATCCAAGAAGCCCCCTTTCAACCCCCTTTTTGGGTTTTTGGATCTGATACTGAAATGAAGCCACGACACAACTATACATCTCCCTTCTCAGCCCCATGCCCCGCTTGATGCTCTAAGGTCAGTGGTAAGTTTTCCCCTTAGAATGCCCCGCATGCGCATTAGAAACTGCACAGAAACTTGAAATGTCGCTGAAATAAAAATCAAACCAGTAACTGATAATCAGTAGGATACCTAAAATGTGTGCAATTCTATACAATTGGTTTCGGCTCCATTAAATCCCAGACTTATTGCAGAACATTTTAGGAGGAGCCACCCACCAAGTGAGCATAGTTACTGAACAAACGTTAGTATAGGCAAAGAAAATAGAATTGAAACCGTTGAAAGATAGATAAAGTTAATAGCTTACGCTGCGCTTGAAATAGTCCATCTTCACTTAAATCTTATTATAGTTAGTTTCCCACGTCGTTAAGAGTTTGGGGTGACGCTGAGTTAGTAAACTTCTATCATGTTTTTGTTTTGCTTGCTTGGTGATGTACGGTCCCAATCATATCGTGTATATGCTCATTTTATAGGAAAGAATACCTTCAATTGTTACACAGTTTATTCAATGGTTAACAATTTAATCGATTACAGAGGTGGTGCAATGTTTTTGATGAAAACTTCATTTGGTCGTATGTACGAAAAAATGCAGCAAATCTCTGTTCAAAAACCCGCATGCTAGGAGACTTGGCAGGAAAATTTGGTCACAAATATCTCAAGTTCAAAAAGGAATATGCGAAAAAAATTGCCTGTTTCTGTCATTAGACGACCTTGTTATGGACATTAAAAACGTTTAAAAATCACTTTCGTTAATTTGGACTAAACCGCTTGCTAAACTACAGTGAATCAACAGCCAAAAATCTGTGCCAATTGTAGCTTTTACAAGTATTTACCTTCATTTAGGCTGCATGCAGTAACAAATGTTTACAGCAGCTTTCAAAACCAAAAGGCATTTTGCTGTTCAAAGAATATTGCTGCTAATTATACTCACTCGTTTACACCAGCAAATATGAATTGTCGAGGACATGCACTTGACAAAGAAACACGCTTGCTCGCGTAACGCCCTTTTAACAACTAATATTATGGAATGTACGTCGACTCACGACACCTAACGTTTTGCTTTAAATAATGATTTACGTTAGTTTAGTTGCGTTCAGCGCTAAAAAACAGTTATTATTTACCAGTATCCTTAGACAATGTTGTAACTTTTCCACTGATAAACAATCTGATAAACAGTTGGAAAAGTTGCCAGTCAGTAAGATCGTACTATTTAATGTGCTTTTGATGCAGATAAGCCCACCATCCCAACCGAATTGCTTTGAAATTGAAATTGAAATTACTGAAATTTTTCCGTAGCGAGACTAAACACATTTGGGGTAGGGAGAGGATAAGCAGATTTTTAAATGGAAAAAAACAAACAGTCAGTCCTTCAGAACCCAGCATTTGGCCTAAATTTGGTTCAAATTTGCCGTCACTTTGGATATAGCAATCTCTGCTTGAAACCCAGTTTTTGAAACACTACACCCTTTTTTATAAGAACAACTTTATAAGAACAACGAGGCTCAGACTGGCCAAGCTTGAGAACAATTTGAGAACAACCTGAGGCTCGGGCTCGATAGCTATTTTTTTTCTGGGATAATCACTGGAAATTGTCTCGGGAAAATGATTCAGCGAATCCATGATAAATCCGCGGGGATGAATTGATCAAAAATACACCCGCCAAGCAATTCGTTTCCAGTGGCAATACACATATAGAAATAAGAACAATTTGAGACTCAAATCACCAAAAAAATAAGAACAATGAGCCTCGGCCAAATTTACTGGTTCTTATGAAAAAAAGCGTGTAGTAGCCAAGTTGACTGATGAGTATTTTTCTATCCAAATCACTACGATTCTTGGTTATAGCTCAAAGTCCAAACCTAAATCCCACTGCAAAACAAAGCGAAATAACAAAACATGGCAAGCTAATAACTTGCTCAGTGGGGTAGCTATTTAGAACGACATCGAGGAAATACTGACAGAGTCAGGGACATTCTTAGCACTTGAGCACCAGCGACAATGTAGCGTGAAGTTATAATACCGTTTTAACTGAAATATTGATCAAAAGATCACCTTAATAAGCATATGGCCGAGCAATTTTCAGTGAAAGGTCGGTTTATATTAAATTCAGAATAGTGTGAATTTACATGTTGTGCTTTTTGGCATGTCTTATCATTATTAATTTTTCATTAGGGTTTATTGTCTGGAAAATTTCAGTTGAAATATGACTAGGACAGTCTTGAATGTTTCCATCACTGCAGGGTTTTTATTGCATATTTTAGATAAATTCTGTTACATGAAGATCAGTCCAGTACTAGTTTTTAAATTTTTAGAAGCCGATATTTTTCAGAAACTCTTTTTTGGGTCTCACACGCTCACTGTAATTAATATTTACATAAGTTAACAGATGTGATTCGTATTACAATTTTAGTCACGAAGTTGTTTATAATTATTGAGAAGGTTACAGTATTTTCGTATTGTATTGTGAACTTTGTCACTTAAGATTTAAAGATGGAGTGTTTTTCAGTCTTTGTGGTTTTCGTAAAAATCTGCTTCGCTTTTTGAGAAATGAAATATTAAAATAGATTACTTGGCGTACCTCAGATCTTGCGGTGTAGCATAATTGGCCAGTGAATATGTAAGAGTTTATGGCCGTAAGGCAAAAAAGTACTAACAATACACGCTTGGAAATAACAAACATCACGAGAAGTGTTCATTACTATCTGTTTGAATAATCGATAGTAAAAAACTTATAAACCTGTTTTTCGGTAAAGAAACCTCCGATCATGACTGCAGTATGAAAGCTAATAAGTCATAAGAACTGAGATGAAGCAGTATTTCACCCAACGAGGTTGTAGCAATTATATTGACGATATTTGACATGTTTATTCTACATTGTTCCCCGTTTTTGTCCGCCTATCGTGATTTTTCTGAAAATGCTGCTCTCTACTGATAATATTTAACAACCTGCTGTAAATAACAAAGTAAACCTCGGGGTTTTGTCAGACAATCACAGGACGCCATATTAAAGAAAGAAGAGAGATTACGAGTCATCTCAGACAAACAGACAAAACCCAACAGTATACACCAGTCAGTCAAAAGGCAATTCGCACAAACCTGTTTTGAGTTAGAAAGAGACTTCGTCCTTGTGCTTCATGAGGTTTAGGATATCATCAAAGCATCAAGAAGAGCCAGTTCCTGCAATTCGTGTCTGTAGCGTCGCCAAAGATCGACCGCGTCTTCGCGAAACTTGAGACATCTTGTTTCCTTTGTCGATGTGCTGGCACGTGAGCCATCACAGACTTTCTTCTTATTTGTGGAAGATTGCCAGCGGGGTGTCTGATCCGGAATTCAAAAAACTTATCTCGGTCAACCACCTGGTTTAATATTAACGCAGATGGCCTTCGTGCTTCAGTTTTGAGAAAATAACAAAGATTAGCCCTGCTAAAGTACTGATACTGAGAGATTTTCAGAACGCTAGGAGTAATGTTTTTGTTAAATTAAGGTTTTGTTAAATTTGCGCAGCCATGCAGTGACATTTACCCTGGGAGTACCTACAGCGTTTCTGGATGGATGTCTGGGGGATTTTTCACTGGGAGGGGAGGGTACCCGTAATACATTATTGTTGAGTATGTGCAGCTGCTAGCCGAACAGTGGGGTTTGGCGATTTTTGAGGCTTATAATATACTAGTATATTATGAATCAGATTCAGAGCTAATTTTTAAAAACCGTACTTCCATGGACTGAACGGAACTTTTAATTTTCACTAAACGGGGTACAACTACAACTACAAGCCAGGAACGGGTCGAAGCATGGTTCGTGTACACGCATAATCGGATTGAGTACCCATGCCCCGCGTTTGCTGTGGGACACCACTTTGACAAGTATTATTTTAATTTTTATACCTGGAAATAGAGCACGAACGAAGCAAGGTGTAGACCTGTACAAATTAACAATTATTGAATCAGGCTAATTGTTTTTGGCGGAAGAGTGAAAGGTTTGCAGTGAGGATCGGCAAGTTGGAATCCCAAATTGAAATAATGCGGTGATGGCCGACAAACAGAGTTATAAAATATTCACTGTTAGAAACGAGTATCGACTTCACCTAAAATACATTAACTTCTCAGTACTCCTTTCATCCTGGTCCAGCTGTTTATAAAATATTTCGCAGGGTTTTAACCCCGGGGGGTACTCCCTATATTTGGATGGTAGGTATGACCGTCGTATTTTTTAGGGTATAAAATCGGCGATCTGGTATTTTTTAGGGTATTTTTGAGCAAAAATCGCACTCGGAAGAAAATCTGGTATTTTTTAGGGGTTATTTGAGCTAAAACGGTACGCTGAAGAAAAATTCAGGTATCGGCCAAAAGGTGTGTGGAAGGTCGTCAAATACGACGACTGTTCATCCAACGGTACATGTCAAAAGCCTTTACGTACATCAAGCTTCGTGAATACTTTTGCGCCATGTAGCCGCGTTGCAATATCTTCGATCGTA
Organism: Parazoanthus darwini; assembly: GCA_025403605.1. Taxonomy (NCBI): domain Eukaryota; kingdom Metazoa; phylum Cnidaria; class Anthozoa; order Zoantharia; family Parazoanthidae; genus Parazoanthus; species Parazoanthus darwini. The sequence continues at coordinate 13,442 of JAOBYF010776759.1, forward strand.
GGAAGGGGGTAGTGCTCATGTTGAATTGCGCGGTTGAGATCCTTTGGGTCCAGACAAATTCTTATTTTCCCGTTTTTCTTTGGAACTGTAACCATGGAGCTTATCCAAGGTGTGGGTGTAGTCACGGATGTGACTATTTCTTGTTTCTCAAGGTCCTCTAGAGCCTCCTTGACTTTGGCTCTAAGAGCGACTGGCAAGCGACGTGGTGCATGTTGTATAGGATCTGCCGTAGGGTCAATTCGTATGTGGTGCTCGCCTACCAGTTTTCCTACACCATCGCTGAAGATCTCTGGATATTTTGCGATCAACTTTTCCTTTGTGATCGGGCAACGTGTTTCTTGTTTTGGTCCTGTGCTGTCAAGCGAATAAACCGGGGCACTTCCTGTTTGCGGTTTATTCAGTTCATCATTGTCAATGTATTTAATTATCTTCATGCTTCTGCCAAGTAGTGGGCGGATAGCATCGTTGTCAACAAGTTTGCAATAAGGAAACACATGTAGTTATCACGCCACACGCGGATTTTAACTTCTCCCACGACTTTGAGTTTTGAGCCTCCGTAGGCGGCGAGTTGGATGTTCTTAGGCGATACACGCGCCAACTTGAAATCCTTTGTGACCTTCTTGTACAGATGGACAGGAATCACGTTACACTGCGCTCCCGTGTCTGGCTGAAAGCGCAGATAATTGCCAGACTCCAATCAGTTAAAGTGACAAGCTGGGAGTCATCCAACTGCAGAGTGGCTATATTGAATACTTTCGCTTGGCTGTCATCATTGTCGTCAACCACTCGAACATGTTGTCTGTTTTCTTGCCACTACGGCACTTTACAGAAAAATGTGACAGTTTGTGGCATTTGTAACGTAACGTCATGCTCTCTGTACAGCAG
>JAOBYF010776870.1:0-14325 GCA_025403605.1 Parazoanthus darwini
TGTAACTTTTCTCGACCAAAACATTATGCGATTGACCTTTCACAGTGGATGAAGAAAAGCAAGATAAGCAAACCTGGTGTGATAAGCCCTTACCTATTGTATATTTTTCTTGTTTTTTTTTCTTTTGCAAATTTGTGAGCTTGGTTAGCATTTATCCGACATATCCTCCCTGCTTAAGTTATTCTTTCACATTTTTGAAGTCTTATCGTTTATTGTGAAAACGCATTGCTGCAAAAGTGGCTTAAACATGTACAGTACTGTTCAATCTTTCTGACAAGGGTTTTACACAACTGTTGAGGGCAAACGTGTTCTCACCTGATACGGGTTAACCGACATTCCTGTGCTGCTGACTTGAAACAGGGCCAGGAGGCCACTTGCATCTGATATACCAACCTGGGACGGAGACAGATATGTGGTGAGGCGGGGACTGGGAAAGGAGCGGGGGCAAGGGTTGGTACAGGGTAATGGAGAGGAACAGGGGAATAGATTGGGGAGGGGCAGCAGTTGCTGAGGAATGGGGAATGGGAACGGACAGAAGTGTGAATGGGGAAATGTCAGAAGGAAGGGGCAGTGTGGTTACGGGGCATGAGATGCTGTGAATTGGAGACTTGGACAGGGTTTGATGCAGGGACAGACGGAGCATACAAGAGAAACGGGGGGAGGGGGGGGGACAACAATGACGAAGTGAGGAACTCTAAAAGCGCGTTTCGAGAAACACGGCAACATTGACAGAGAAAAGGTAAGAAAATTAATAGCAACAAGAACAGGATTGTGTAAGGTTAGCGCGGTTGGTATGGTCTCTGACTGCCAGCAGAATGTCCCAGGTTCAATCCCCGGCCTGGTCGAGGGTTGAACTTTGGGTGACCTTCCTTCGCCATACCGTTCGTGAACAGGGACGTGAAGCCGCCGTCTATTCACCTGATAAGTTACCTCAGGGAACTTGAAAGAACCCACACACTTCTCGAAAAGAGTAGAGTAATCCCGGTGTTGCGGTGAGGGCCACATGGTAGAGTACACCATATGGATGTAAGTGTGCTACCCTCAATAAATAAAGTGTCTTTACTTTACTTTACATTACTGATTTAGTCAAAAACCGATTTTAATTAGCCCAGGTCCTGAATGAACTCTAAATGTTTAAGAACAAAAGGTACATCCAGGCAGGGCGTGGTTACCTTGTTACCATGGGGACTGAATCGTATCCGCGTCACCCTCTGGTATGAACCTGAAGTGCGATGAGCAGCAATCTCCTGCGCATGCCCGAATTCCCACATTCTGAAACTGCCATCTTGCGAGCCTGTTATGTCTGAAGAAATTTTTTTTTCACTTAGTGAGCATTTAAAGTGATTGTGAATATATTCTAAAATATATTATTTACTTAATTTACTTTAATTATAAAAGCTAATAAAGGAACTGGGTCGGCAGCAAACTAACAATAACAACTGGACAATGTAAAAATTCAAGTTTTTAAAGTTAAATTACCATACCAGTTGCAAGTTGAAAAGTGCAGACGGAACTTGCGGTTGAAATATGAGGGGGCAGATAGTTCCAATTAAGGGCACCTCTTACATAGAAAGAGCACTTAGAAGCGTTAACAAAAGATGATAAGTGGGTTTCTACAAAATATTGAGTCAATCTGTGCTACATGAATTTGAACCAAGTTGATAGGCCGATATATGGTACGAGACTTCTACAAGTCACGTGTGCCGACTGCATGCAGTCGCGAGTGGTTCCGCTACGGGTGCGTTTTGTTTTTTCGTTATTCAGCTGCTCTGGGAAGGTGCGCGATCCTTGGGTCACTTTTCGGGGTGCTCATCAAAAAATGTGAAAAAAACTCCTTAAACTGAAAACGCTTACAAATTAACAGTTACTCTTAAAAGTACCCAGTTCTGGAGCATTGCCTCCGAAATAAAGGAATCAGACGCCACTTTAGTCATCTATTTCAGTGGTAATCAACACGCTGCTTGTTTAGCAACGAATATATACTGTTAATGTGACCATTTTACAAAACATAAGTTTTTGGCCAAATGTACCCCCAGAATACTGCAATGTAAATTTCAACCCCTAACAATACGACTAACGACTCCACCTTCAATCTGTAGGAAGTGCCCCCCTTCCTCATCCCTCGCGGGTTTTTAGTGTTGTTGCAAGCTTTGTGGACACAAAATGGCATTTCTTTTTTTTTTTGGGGGGGGGGGGGTACCAAAATACTCAGTAGTAGTCTGACACTCTTTTACATCCTCTAAAATAACTCATGGCACAAACAAACAACATCTTGAATTTTTAATCAATGTACCCGGTGAAGATTCATTGTAAACGAATCGAAAATTCGGAAACTTTTACAAAACTTTTACAGTTTTAAGAACAGAACCGTATAGTTTTTAACATAGATCACTTTCAACACTTAGCTTTTAGAATAGAATAGAATAGAACAGAATAGAATAGAACAGAATAGAATAGTAAAGAATAGAATAGAATAGAATAGAATGGAATAGAACAGAATAGATTATGATTAGAATAGAATAGAACAGTATAGTATAGTATAGGGTAGAATAGAATAGAATAGAACAGAAAAGAATAAAATAAATTAGAAGAGCATAGAATAGAATAGAATAGAATAGAATAGAATAGAATAGAATAGAATAGAATAGAATAGAATAGAATAAATAGAACAGAACAGAACAGAACAGAACAGGATAAAATTGAATAGAAGAAAAATAAACAAAACACAACTACTTAACAACACTTACAGTAAGGCAGATGTGGGTGGGACTCGACTCGCTTGGTTCCATGTGTTTGTCTCTTCAGAAGCTGACAAAACGCAAAAATAGATGTACAAAATCTGTAAATGTATCCGTGCGTGCTTATGCACTGTCTCCCTCCAAGAGTTTGATGTTTGAACAATATCCCTTCCCCCTTCCCCCGTGGGTTCTCCTCACAACTGACTACCAATATATGGGTATCTGTCGCCATTAAGGGCGGCCTTCGTGCCGCTTTGGTGTGGAACAGGGTATACATTTTGCCCGTAGTTAATAGAGCGAAAGGGTTATGAAACTCGGCCAGTTTCTTTGTTATAGGTTTCTGTTCTCTATCTCTTTTGTTCATTGGCCTTGACGGTGCAAAAAACACAATATGTATTGAAATGCTTATGAGCAACTATCCAGTAAGAATATTTGTGCTCAATATTGATCAAAGAATGTGCACTGTCACGGTTCGTTCAACCTAAGACAAAGCAGCTTTATACACTCCTTTTGAAGTTTATCGAGCTTCACAACCAGCTAGTTTTATGAACTATGTTTTACCTGATTAACCCAGTGGAAAAGGGTATGCAAGATATTCGTGGACAGTCTTTGGACCATAAATTTCTTTTTTAATTGCTTCGAGATTTGGTGTGCAGATTGACAGATTGATACAAGGATCCTGTCATGGGAGATAATTTATATTATATAGTGTAGAATGGTAGGGAAAATCAACTCACTAGTTAACTGTTTTGAAATTCTGAATTTCAAATTTTCAAGGGAATAAAAAATATCAAGCTTTTTAATCGAAGCAGTGTCTTTTCCGCTGGGCTAAAGAAAATGTTTAAAACTTTAGATTCAAGGTGCATCACCATTATAAATACTGCTTCTTTCTATAATTATTGTTTTATTGACCTTTATATTGTAAAGAGCTGACTCTGTTGCTTGTGATTTAAAATGTGATCATAACACTTTTATCAACATCTCATCTATAAAGATGTAGAGATTCTGGAGTCCAATCACTTCTGTGCTTTTAAAAAGAGCAGTTCAGTTGTGACTTCATCATTCTTACACCTTAAAACATTCACATTAAAGTATTCCACATGCCCATCAAATCAAACCTGTTTGTAGCTGTTATGTTATAAATTTTAAAAATACTACTCTCGCGAATATTGAAGCACACAAGTAGGATCCAAATCAATAATAATAATAATAATAATAATAATAATAATAATAATAATAATAATAATAATAATGATAATAACAATAATAATAATAATAGCAACAATAACAACAACAACAAGAAAAATATAATAATTTTTATTATAATAAAGAGTTTTAATTATTAGTAGCATAATGACAATAACAACAATAATAACAAAATCAATAATATGAATGCTAACGACATGTATATATACCAGTAAACAAGTGGACTTGCGCTAAGGCAACTGTTTTCTACAGATATGCAACCCTCGAGTTTTTATAGCCATTTGTTTTGAATTACTGTCAGTCAGGAACCGAACAATAGACTACGCAGGGTTCACAAAGACCACAAACTTATTTATAAAGGGGTTTTTCAGAGACTTTTGATATCAAAAGTGATCAGTTAGCTAATCTGGTCTGATTGCTGCAAGGTGTTAATTTGAAAGACTTGATTATAATTTACTAACGAACAAGCAAAAGAAGACAAGGAAAACAACACAAAACATATCAGGTACATCTAAATATATCTAACTATAGTCAACTAAGAAATTAAAGACACCAATATCAACGAATGAAAACTGAAGTACAAATGTATATGTAAAGAAATGAAGTTGAAAATTTATCAGTGAGATTATTCTTACTAAAACACTATGGTCGTGATATACTAATTTACACATGAAAATAAAATGGAGGTATTGTGCATGTAACCGTTCTGTAAGACCAAGGTTAATTAGAGTTAATCTGAAACAACTTTAACTAACCTGGGAAATACAAAACTGACAACATTTTTTCTATAAGTACCATTAAGTATCAGTACCAATGTTCAAGATAAACCAGAACGACAACCTGTCTAAAACATATGTAACGACCTTCCGCTGACCTATCACTAATGACTACTATTGAAGCAAATTTATAAAAGAATTTAGCGACTGTTATATTAAAGATGTCTTAAATGTCTAAGCGACTGCTGAAGACTCCTCTAAAATAAACTGGCATATCACTATGTCCCAAAACTCTCTGAGCACATGCGCTTATGACATCTGAAATTCGACGATTGCACTGATAGACTTCAATCCGTCATGTACTTAGCTATTGGCTAATTAATTACTTAACGACAAAGTTGTAATACAAGATTTTGCCATTATTTACCTCTATCAAATTATTTCTTCCACTTTATGAAAGACTACAAATTTGTTTGCAAGTTGAAAATGATGACAGACGCGTGAGTTACTCAACCAAAGTTGATAAGGTATTCTTCTCTATCTGGTTAAGAAAAGGTCTAAATCGTGAGGCTTCGCCTTTTGTCAGATAGACTATGTGGTTCCAGAAAATATCCTTGCCCCTTCCTTGTAGGACAACTGAAATCGTTCTTCCCTCTCCCTCCTCACAGCAATATCCAGTTATAGTTTCCTTAAAGCCGTCGTCTTAAAACCTCCCTCGACCCCATGGAGTTTGCAATTGTTCTCTATGGTGGTATATACATGAAGATCTCTTGACTCCGAGGGTTTTTCTCCGGGTTCTTTGGTTTTCCTTCCTCCACAAAATCGACTTTCACGCCAATATCAGTACCGTCGAGCGATTAAACATAAGCCACTGGCTTAGGAGAATGGGCAATGACTCCCAGCGCAAAAACGCTAAATAAAGTTTAGGTTAGTTATTTATATCTTGTGAAATGATATTTTTTCTGATAAAGGGTTAATGCTTTCAATGTCAGCCTTCCACTCAACCTGATGGCAAATGAGATAACACACAAACCTTTGTTGATAAAATCACACGTTTGACTTACTATAGCTAAAAAACTATCGGTTTGATTCAAGTTTACTATCTCCAGCAAACAGAGCGGACGATTGTAGCTATTGTGCTTACCCCAGGTTATCAAGACTGGTTCAACTAGCCTCAATAATCTGGGGAAGTACAACAGAAACAGTTTTGTCACCAGAATGCTATCTGCACCAAATGCCTTTGCGTGACACAGTAGTTTGTTAACTTTCAGCATTTTTGCTACTTCTTATATACAGCTGTTTTCTAAGCTTAGATGGATTTGACAAGAGGCAACCAAACGTGCAACTATGATGGCAACATTAAAGCTAACCAATCATGTTCATTTAGAACATGTAAACTAAGTAAATGAGTTTACTGTCTAATAGCGATACAAGTACGATGTGACGTTTGTCAGCTACTTTTCATTTGTCCACCTGATACCCATAAGGGTATAACTAGTAAGTCAAGAGACCCTGAAAAACTAATTATATTTTATTGTCGTGTTGAACAATGACATCTGTGTTAGCTGATTACAATTACTGAAATGTTCTATCTGTTAAATATGTTGTTTACAACATCATCAATGTCACTGACACTGTTCTTCCACAACTGAATTAGAGCACAATGTTATTTTCCGTGTGTATTTCCAGGAAAAAGTCATTTCACTTCCCGAGTACAGTGAAACTCATCTGACTAAAACCTCAACTGTAAAAGTTTGATGGCTGAGATGAATTTACAGCAGAAGAAACAAGACGTGTTTTGGCAACAATTAAACTAAACAGTAATGTCCATTTATGTTAAGAATATCGGTACATATCGGCATAAGAAACGGACTACAAAAGCTACTGTGTTAACACAAGGTCCTTGCGTTATTTGATTGTTGTTCTAAAAGGTGAACTATTTTGTTGACGCCCTCTTTGATGACGTCATCGGTGATTTCAACGACACTGTTCTTGCACAATGCCAGACTTCATGCACAATGTTTTTTTATTCATTTCAAGTTAAAGGTGTTGATTTGACCATGTTACAACCAGCACTAGTATCTGCCTTTTCCATAAAAAAGCCACTTCACATCTTAAGTACAGTGTTGGCATCTGATGGTACTCATCAAAACCTCAACTGTAAAAACTGGATGGCTTAGATGAGTATACAACAGAAGCAACCTAACATGTTGTGGCTTTGATTATTACTGTACTCATGAGTCATGCTATGTTCAGTACTTCGGTATATATCAGTAAAACAACGGATAGTTCTAGCTACTGTACTAAAACCAAGTTGTCAAGACTCGTAATGTGTGTTTTCTTTATAAAAAAGCCATTTCACTCCCAAACTAGAGAGTTGGCTACTAACGGAACTCTTCGAAACCTCAACTACTGTATTGATGGATTCGATGAGTTTACGTAAGAAGCGACCAAACGTGTAATGGCAACATTTAAACTAAACATTCAGTTAGGTAAAGTTCAGTAATCGGTATATATCGGAAAAATAATGGATTCTTGTGGCTACTGTGTTTACACCAGGTTGTCAAGACGGGTTTGAACGCCATTCTTTTCTCCATCACATTTACTGATTTCAACAAGAACACACTATTCAGGTGTTGTGCTAATCCCAGGCTGTCAAGACTAGTCCAAACTCAACTCCATTCACCACATCCTAAGTACACTGTTGGCATCTGATGGTACTCATCAAAACCTCAACTTTAAAAGTTATTTGATGGTTTAGATGAGTATACAACAGAGGCAACTTAACATGTTGTGGCAACATTTAAACTAACCAATCATGTCCATCATTAAAAGAATAGATTACTGTGTTAACGCAAAGCTGCAAAGACTGGTTCAAATTCAACTGTATCCATCACATATGGAGCCCGTTGTGTACCGTTTATCAGACTTTATAACTCAAGTGTAAGTTTTCACTTGCTCTGCAAATATTAGCTAAAACGTGTCACCTCGGAAACTCTACAGGACATTACCACTCTTTCGATTGTGATGTCCCTCGAATACGAAATAAAACTATAAGAGACAAGATTTCAGTAATTGCTACTATTTAATGTTATCTTTAATGGCAGACTTAATACTCTCGTTTTGTCAACTTCGTGGTTGGGTTGCGCTCAACATGAAATCCTTTAGTAAAATGGATCATGTCTCAGCTACGTTTTCAACTGATGCACCAGATACCCAAAGGGGTTTGTTCACTACTTCAAGAGAGTCTGGAATGCTGATTATATGTTACTGACAAGTCTTACTACGGTAATTGTGTTAGTTTATGGTTGGTATATTCTATATTTAGAGTAAATCATGTTGACGACCTCACTGATGGCATCATTCATGAAATCATTGACACTGTTCTTCCAGAAAGGAATTCTTCCACAATATCAATTTTCATGAACGATGTCTTGATACAAATATGTGTGACTAATATCAAGCGATAAGTATGATAAATTGAGGTACATGTATGTTTAACTAAGTCAAACCAGCACTATTCATGTGTGTGTGTTTTTCTTTTTTATCAAAAAGCCATTTCACTTCCAAACTAGAGAGTTGGCATCTCAATGGAACTCATCGAAACCTCAACTATTAAAGTATTGATGGATTCGAAGAATTTACGTATGAAGCGACCAAACGTGTAATGGCAAAATTTAAACTAAACATTAAGTTAGGTAAAGTTCAGTAATCGGTATATATCGGAAAAATAATGGATTCTTGTGGCTATTGTGTTTACACCAGGTTGTCAAGACGGGTTTGAACGCCATTCTTTCCTCCATCACATTTGCTCATTTCAACAAGAACACACTATTCAGGTGTTGTGCTAATCCAAGGCTTTCCAAACTAGTCCAAACTCAACTCCACTCATTATATCCTAAGTACAATGTTGGCATCTGATGGTACTCATCAAAACCTCACAAGGTCAGTGGTTTGATGAGTACACAACAGAAGCAACCAAACTTTGTAATGGCAGCATTTAAACTAACCAATCGTGTCCAGTTATGTTCAATATATCGGTGCATATCAGCATAAGAATGGACTATATTAGCCACTGTGTTAACAGCAGGTTGTCATGGATGGCCCAAACATCACTCTCTCCTTTCAACTAGAACGGACTATGTGTAGCTATTGTGATAACACAAGCTTATGAAGACTGGTTCAATAGTATGTTACCCCACCGTATTTGCGCTATTTGACTGTTGGAATCGTTTATCTACAAGGTGAATTATGTTGTTGACGATCTCGGTGATGACGCCATCGGTGATTTCATTGACACTGTTCTTGTCCAATAGAATCCATCCACAATATTTTATGTACAAGGTGTTAATACAAGTTTGTTACAACAGAACTTAACTAGCACTAATCATGTGTATGTGCTATGAAAAATCCATTTCGCATCCTAAGTACAGCGTTGGCATCTGATGGAATTCATCAAACCCTCAACTGTAAAAGTTTAGATGGGTTCGATGAATTTACAGCAGAAGCAACCAAACGTGTAATAATATTTACTTTAGTGTGCTTGTGTAGCTTTAACTAGTGACTGCATGACTAGACGTGAAGTTTTAGAAAACCATTTAAATTGACTGACAAATTCTCACGGTGCCAAAGCGACTTGCTTGCAAATCTTTTTAGGAGGAGATGTACTCAGATTTTGTCTCTGTATTCAAATACGGCTGTTGCTTAGCTGTTATGCCAGTCCCAGACTATTAAAAAATCAGCTATAACAACCTGGGTAGCACACAAGAAACATTACCCGCAAAGCAGTGGAAGAATTATGGAGCAATAACTAAGAAATAAACGTTCCCGGTTAGTATTTGTTCTGTACACTAGAAAATATTGGTGAAAACTTTAGATCTTGAAAAGATAAACTAACTTGGCTAAAGCTTACGCCAGATGAGCCGCAGAAAAAAAATTCACACGATCGTTAGACTTTGTTTTAGTTAACCCGAGGCTGTCAAGACTGTTTAAACCAGCCCTAATAAACTAGGGAGTAAATGTATATAAGCTTGCAAAAGGAATTTTATCCGTCACCTTTAATAGTATGGAATACAGCACCTTTATCTACAAGGGTTGCTTCACAACTTGTCACAAGAATTACAATTTCTACTATTATGTGAACTTTAGATTACCCTAATCAAAGCGTGAACTGCACACAACATAACTGAAAAAATACCCTTCACGTTCCACAATACTTCAAATAATTGCTCCAGAATCACATCACGATGGTGTACTGAGATAAAAAAAACTCCAATATGTGAGCATAATAATAACATTTAATACAACAAACGTACCACTGTAGCTCCTCGCCCAGACTGGCCTCCAATGTTTGTTCCCAGGGTGGGGCGCTGTGGACTATGACTTCCCGACTGACTCCCTCCCCCTTGGTATATCATCAAGAAATCTGGATCATCAGGATTTGGAGTACCACTGGAAAGATATTTCGATATACGAGTACTGTGTGTTAGCGTCTGTGTTAAAACATCGACTGTAGCCAACTTTGCCAACAAGCATATAACTGCCGCATTTAACCGTTTTAGCGCCGCGGCGCTCTTTAAATTTTCAGAGCTTCAGATGCGGCGCTCATTCGAGGGCGGCGCTCAATCGGGGTCGGCGCTCAAACGAGTAAACACGGTATTTCAAAACAGGCTGACCAATGAAAAACGCAATACTCGGATCACTAAGCATGATGGAAGCTCTATATTCGCTTGCTGAGCAAGTTTATCAAAATTACTTAGTTCAGGTTTGCTTGTTTGGAATTATCCCTTGCAGCAGCCAATATTTTACAAATGGCCAAATTGAAGTATGTACGTTTTGAATGAAACATTTGCAACGGTTTTGGTACGTCACGGACCATTTGATCTTACGGAAAGGAGGTCGAAGGGAGGTTTGCTTGCCAGTATTTTATCAAAATCTTGATGATTGGACAACTTCTATTACGTGATGCCTACCTTCTTCTCTGCAAGTCTGCTTGTTCCATTTCGGAGTCATCCTCCATCCAAGCCATTGGTTCTGGATTAAGAATTTGTGAGATATCTAATTCCTGGATGTCTCGCAATGTACCAACCGCAATGCATGATGGATGGGCCTGAAGAAATGAAGTCAACGACCAGTTAAGACCATTCAGAAATAGAAAATAAAATGAACTTAAACTGAATTAAAATTTATCTTTCAAGATTTTTTGGGGGTAAGGGGGCGTTGTTTTACTAGTTTTTACATTAAGTTTAAATTTAGGTTTTGAATTATTAGTTAATGGACGATAGTCAGCTTGTATGCCAACCAAGGCCTTGCATGTGCTCGCGCGCTCAGGTCTCGTTTTAACCTTAAGGTGATTTAACAAACTCCTATTGTTTCTTCGGCAAAATCCAATTCTGTCATTAGCAAACTCAAGAGATAACAACAACAAAAAATGTCAAATGAAATCGTATCATTAAATGTTACAAATTCAAAAGTAGTACCTCATATGTTCAGTGCCATTACACTATAACAGATTTATGTTAACATGAGAGTGGTAACTATAATATAAACTGTGTATGTGTGTTTAGAATGATATGTGAATGAACCAGGAGAAGCAATGAGAGCATACCATATTTATACAGAAGGAATTAATTCCCTCGGTATCCTTGTGCAGAATCTTCACTTGCTTTATTTCCCGTGTAGAGTCCGTTTCCTCAACCTAAAAATGGAAGGCATTCTGTTGTAATTCGCGTTTCCTTTGAACTGCATGTTTATAATGAAGTTAGAAAACTACCGTATTCTGTGCAAGGAAAAGGGAAAGAAAGGAAAAAGAAAACATAAGTCAAATCGTCAGGCAATACCTGCTACACTACCTGCACTTGCAAGATCTACAAGTGTGGGAGTGTGTGGAGTTATGGTAAGGGGCCAGACGGTCAGAGGTGAGGATAATCCGTTTCGATCTTGTCTGAGGTCAAAATTTTAGCGAACTTGCCGATTCCTTCACAAAGCTTCGAGAAAAGGACCACCATACCCCGTCCACATTACCCTGTACCCAAGATTTCTGTGGCCCACGTTCAAAAGCAACAAAATTGCAGATAAGCAGGTAACGAAAATCTAAACACTGGAAAACTATTTTTGAAAAAAAAAACTATTGTTTCTGCGTTGGCGAGTAAGCTGAATATGGGTTTTGATCGACAAAGGTTGATTAGGTATGTTTTTCGCCGTAAGGTTTGGTGTAAGGCTGACGTTTCGAGCGTTTGCTCAGACGGAGGGTTAAACACCAAACCTTACGGCGAAAACATATCATATCAACCTTTGTTGATCAAAACCCATTTTCAACTAAAATCCAAGTTCATCTGATAAACACGATGAAATGTGCATGGCATCTTCTTTTCAATAAGCAATATGTTAACAGGAATTGAGTTATTTGAAAATGACTACGATTGGTTCTTTTATTAAGAAGAAGAAGAAGACCTTTATTGTACCCAGAATATATATAAGTTACATATATAAGTTCTAATTTAATAAATAATAAAGTTTCATTTTACTCTCCGCAAATATTGAAAATTGCGTACCAGCTACCTACAATAACCATAAGGGCTAAAATCTAGGCAGCCATTATTATAATTATGACATATTATGTAATAAGTGGAAGGTCATCTACGAGAATATATAATTGCACACACATACATACAAACAAACAAAGCAAAGAGCAATTAGAGCAGGCTAAGCAAAGCAAGATAAGCATGTAAGTGGGTGAGCAAGCAAGAGAACTGATATTTCATCAATGGTGAGTTAACGTAGAAGAGAAATTTAATAATTAGTATTGAAGCAAGTAAATTTTCTTTAGTTTTTTTGAAAAAAAGGCTGAGTGATAGTGGTTTCAATTCTTCGTCAATTGAATTCCATAGTTTTGCTCCCTGATGTCTGAGATTGAATAGCCCATAATTAGTTCTTGTTTTTGTAAGAGCATAAGATGATTTTGATGATAATCTAGTATTATAATTGTGGATTTTATTCACTGGAGTAAATAAATATGTGAAAACTGATGGGAGCATATTATTGTAATATTTATGCGTGAAGATTGCAGTATGGAAGGCAACGAGATCAGGGAACTTGAGTATGGAAAGACCTTTAAATAATGGGCTGGAATGTGCATGGAGCTGGGAGAAAGTCATTATTCGTGTTGCTTTCTTTTGTAGAACAAACAATGGATGAGTAGTGGTTGGATATGTGTTGCCCCAAATGATTATGCCATATATCAAGAAAGGGTAAACTAGTGCATTATATAGGCGTATTAGGGTATTCCTATTCAAATAATACCTTAGCTTGGAGATTATACCTATACTTCGATTTATTTTCTTCACTATATAAGTGACTTGTGTTTTCCAATTAAGATGTGAATCTATAAAAATACCCAAATAATTTATACTGAGTTCTCTTTTAAGGTGTTTTCCACTGATTTCCAAAGTTGGGGTACATAATATTTTCCTTTAAGGGGGATGAAATATAACATAGCTTGATTTTTCGATATTCAAGGCTAATCTATTTACACAAAGTCATTCTTGTACTTTGTCCAATTCTCGATTGATATCAGATTGAAGGACGGATAAGCTTTTATGTTTGTAAAACAAATTTGAGTCATCTGCAAAAAGTTGAAAATCAAATAATTTAGAGCATCTACTGAAGTCATTTGTGTAAACGAGAAAGAGGAGGACTGATCCTTGCGGGATTCCACAGTTGACTTGACATTGGTCTGAGGCAGTATTATTTATATAAACATATTGTTTTCTATTATTTAAATATGATCGAAACCAATCATTTGTAATTCCTCGTATGCCATAGTTTTCTAACTTTCTAATAAGAATTTCATGATTTACTGTATCAAAGGCTTTTGAGAAGTCAAGGAATATTTCACAGAAATATTCCTTTTCTTCTATTGCCCGTTGTATATTATCGACAATAGTCAAGATAGCATGATTGGTTGAATGTTTAGTTCGAAGTCCAAATTGTTTTCATAGAGTATGGATTTTTTATCTAGATAATTAAATATTCTCTTATACATTAATTTCTCTAATAGCTTATTAAACACTGACAAGAGAGCTATGGGTCGGTAATTATTTGGGTTGCTACGACTTCCCTTTTTAAAAACAGGAATAACCTTAGCTACTTTGAGACTACTGGGAACAATTCCAGTAGAGAAAGACAAACTAAAAATTGTTTCAAGTGATCCAGATACTACATTCCTAATAATTTTCAGGATTTTAACAGGTATACTAAAGGGCCCAACTGCTCTATCATTCTTCAACTTCAATATTTCTTCCTCAATTTCTGTAGTTGAAGTGGGAAGAATAAAAAAGCTATCTGAATGTGATTTATCAAGATAATCTAGAGGTGATTTATGTAGTGTTGGGATTGAGGCTGCTATTTCGTTTCCAATGTTGGAGAAATATTTACAAAAGGCTATAGCAATTTCTTTTGAGTCTTCAAGTTCCCTGTCATTCTCAGTTATCTTTGTAGGAACGGTGCTACACTTATTGTTTAATTTAACAATTTGTTTGATTTCTTTCCAAATTAGCTTTCCATTATCATTATTTATTTGGAAATAACTATTATAATATTGTCTTTTACTGATTCGAGTCAAGTGATTTATCTTGTTTCTATAAAACTTAAACCTGTCAAAATAA
>JAOBYF010776981.1:0-14324 GCA_025403605.1 Parazoanthus darwini
TTACTTGTCCATGAGATTTGTTTGGCCTTGTTTGTTTTGCGGAAGAATTTCCTTTTCATGCTTCAACTGTCAAGTAACAAATATAAAAGCTTTCTTTCCTTTAACGAATAGTATGTTTAGAATGGTTCCGCACAACCACAAAGAAATCAAAACAACCGCGTGGAAGCTTTTCTCGCTCAACAACAAATATATATATGAACAAATATCACTAGCTTTTTCTGCCACAAAAAAACGGAAATGTTTTCCCTTTTAGTTACAGGAAAGTAGTACAGAAAAAGCTCGTTTTCATTGTCCGTCAAGTCGCAATGTCTTATTGCTGGTTTATGTTTGTATAACTTGAAAATTGACAAAGCTACCTCCACATATACCGTACAATCCTATATTAACAATCTGACTCTACACTACATATTTCATGGAAGATTTTTGGGGCCAACGAACGACATGTTGGATGGTCAGGGGATCAACTGGTACAAGTGTTATACTTTACCACCAAAAACATGATATTGCAATTTCGTTCGTGAACATACTTGGCACTTTTCTTTGGATTCTTGTCAACTGAAAAGCTGCAAATTCTCCCCTCACTCATAAAATGTAAAGAACATTATGTACAACCATGTAGGTCCGAATCAAATATTTATAAGTTGGACTTTCGCTTTTTATATCAAAATATGACCTTTACTACAGTTCGCACACATCAAACTAAACTGACTAGAAACACACTGCATGTATTATTCCCACCGTAAGTGAAGCCAAGATTCTTACGTACCCGACTACTGGTGTAACACCAAATAGATCGCATCGCTTGTTTTCTTTTTGATTTATAGTTTTGAGTACTGGTTATCAAAACTTGAAAAAGCTCATTGCACAATGCGATTTGAAGCGGATTTCCGATATTGTAATGTATTCACCTTGTTTTCAACAAAAGACATTTTCATTTGAACTTTCAAGAAAAAACGAAACTAGTCTCTGCTTGCTTCAGCGCCAAAAAAAAAAAACCTGTTGATCTTGCAATGCCATAAAATTACACCTCGTTCTCTACCACGCGTTTCTAGTCAAACTCACTGGCTAATGCTTAAACTGTTCCATCAAAAACTACACAACATCATTCACCTGCTGGACTGACTACGGCACACAACTGAATGCTGACAAGAAACGGAGCTTCAAACTGCTTTGACGAATTGCGTCTGAAATAGCAAAATGACCATAATCGAAAGGGCTGGCACAGATTCTAACTACAGGTGTATTTCGGTTGATAAGTCCACCATTTGCGCGAAGTTTTTGGTTTCGTCTTTGTGACCGTTTTGTGTCGCCTCAGAACTTGTTTCTTCTTCTTTTTCACTTCTCAGTTCAGGAACGTCTTCTTTCTTTACCGGTTCCGTAGCAGGATTTTCTTCCTCTGGGACTTCTGGTTGGATTTCTTCCTTGTCTTCTGTGGAATCCTGCACCGGTAAATCTGGTCTAAAAAAGTAAATAATGTTTAAGTTCTAGTACACGTTTAGAATTTTACCCTCTTTTTTCTTGTAGTACCGCTCCGATATAAGAAAACTGAAAAAAATACGCCACTTCTTCGTTGTTTGTTTAACTTCGCTAATCTCTGATAGTCCAGCTGTTGGGTGACTGAACACACTTACGAACCACTAGAGTACCTGTACTACAACTATGAACACGACACCATGTCTCAGTGTTAATAACTAATAAGCCCCAAACCACTGCTCATTAGAATTATATTATCAATTGCACACAGGTTAACGAGATGGCAACGTTTTCAGGACACGAAATTCACGTAAAGTTGACAGACAGTTCTTGATATATTTACAAAGTTAAGGTTCTTTTTACTCTGAGTTACACTGCCGATCTCCTCTGAAAGATTTTTATTCTTTTTTGCTTTTGGTGACCGAGACGTGATCTCGACTAAAATAATGCAAAAAATTATCAGTTTTCGCGAAAGTTCAAACAGCCCAAGCTTCTATTATTGTATTTTGTACTCGCCAAGTTTTGGTTTCACAATTGTTACCTTTGCGACATAATGCTTGATTGAATGTTAATTACTCCAAAACGGTTCAGTCTTTGTTCAGCCACCAAAGTGGCAAAAATGGGGGCATTCACAAAACCCATCTTGAAAGGGGTAATAAAGATGCTAAAATGACGTATAAGCAATTTAGATTGAAACGAAACTGATGCAAAAACCATTGAAGTTCAGTGTTTCGTTGATTTCAACAAGGAAGAGTGCATGCCTAAACAATCACTTTTAGACTTTTAACAAGTTCAAGCCACAAAATCACTGCAAACGTGTTGCATGGTCACTTCGAATAATAAATAATTTTTTATTTCAGTTTGTTTTCTTTAATTAACTTAGTGGATAGTTTGTTAACTGCAACTTGAAAGATACAAATAACTGTTTAAAACTGTTTAAACGGTTTGGCCTGTGGGAGAGGTAGAGGAAACAACAAAATTTATCCTAGGGTGAGAGAACTGCCAGCTTCTACACCCCCACCCCCTCTCCCATTGGCCCTACCTTTTCCCTTTCCTCCAGGGCACCGAGTCGCTGACTAGCGCATTCATTTCACTCACCATGCTCCTATGGTAGTAGCGGCTTGCGAAAAGTTCCGCATACTGCTTTGTGAAAGAAAGAATTTTGAAATGGGAACTCCAGACTAACGGCAACACAGAAAACATAAAATATAAAAGTCGCTCCTAAGCTTTTGACATATTTGTTCGCAAAAACCTTTTACTTCTTCTAAAATCCATTGTTTTGTCGAGGACCACGGTGCAATTCAAGTTATTGTCAAAAAAAATGTAGCAAACTGAAATATCTTTTAGGAAAGTTTGAAAATTGTCCGGGCTAGAAAAGGTATAGATGTGAACTAGACTGAAGACACAGTTCCAGAGTTCCACTTTCACACCACTTTCTAACACGCTCCAGTGTCCAGAAATAATAACTTCAAGTCGAGGTCAACTTCTAAATTCTCATACATTTGCTGTATTGCTAGAACTAGGCCTCAACAATAAGCTGTTGTTTGCGGGCACTGGCGCTAGAGCGTATTATGTGGTGATAGCTGAACAGTTTAGCAAAGTTAAAATTACATAACGATTTATTCATTTTTTGTTAGTTTTAAAAAATTTAAGATTTGTTTATATAATATTTTTAAATATTTTACATGTACTATTAAAGGAACGAGAATTTTATCTGAAAATTCAGTTATACTTTTTCCGACATACCGTTGTACATAATTCAGATTAACCATTGAACTATACTTTACTTGTTCTTTCATTTATCTATTTATTTATTTATGTATGTATGTATGTATTTATTTATTTATTTACTTACGCTATTTATACAAACTTACACCAACTTAATGCAGGATGTCAGCACACGTTTAAACTTCTCTTGATTACCCTGGTAGCAAAGACATTAGATCTTGATTTAAAGTTGAACACATTTTTAACAGCAAGTGAAAAAGATACAAGACATACTTCGTGATACAAGCACTCCCCTCCCCCACCCCCTTCGTTCAGTCAGCACCCCCTCTAAACTGAGCACTCTTCTCACGAATTTAACACTGATCTAAAAAGCATGCTTCCTCAATTGTGCACCCTCTCGCAAATAACCATTCTCTCCCAGCTTGTGAACTTCCTACTTGTTCATCCCTCTCTCCATAAACTACTACCTTTTAAAAATACTAAACTCCATCCTTGAGTTTGCGTGCCCTTTATAAATCCGAACGTACGGCGTATTCGTAAATCTAAGAAGAAATAAAACAATGTTCATCTCCACTTCATCTCGAATACTATGAACGTTGGAGACATTTTTCTAAACTGAAAACTCTCGTTCAATCATCACTACCTAACTCTCGTCCAGCTATCACTACTCAACTCTGATTTCTAGTTTAGACTCCAAATAAGCACTCACTCTGCAAGCAAACTCTCGCGGTACGAGGAGGAATAAGCCCCAGCCTAGCCGTGCAACTCACGGCTAGGCCGGTAAATATCGGGTCCCTACTGAGGTTCAAAGGTTTTGAGCTTTTCCCTTAGAGACGAACCATTTGATATCGCGAAGAAGGGAGGGTGATTCACGTAATCCACTGCCTAAACAGGTAATATCGAGCTTTTCCCTGAGGGACGAACAATTTGGTATCGTGAAGGGGAAGGGTGGGGGGTGGGGGTGATTCACAAGTCAATATCGGGTCCTTACTTAATTAAGTTCATAATTTTGACGTTTACCCAAAAATACACGGACTGGAAGCTTTGAAAAAAAAATGTCTTCAAATTAAAATTAAAGGTTAGTTTTTAATTAGGAAGTAAAGAACAAGCACAAAAAAGGCATAAGCTAAAAAGAAGCCAACGAGACAGCCTTAAAATAGGCAGAAGATGGGGCTATAACCAGCTGATACAACTATTTGAGACCAATACTCGAATGTCTATATCTCTGGTCAAAAGCAAGTTTATCACACTACTCTTAGCGGAAGACTTACTCGAGTTTTGTCGTCGGTTTCTCCGGTAGTTTCACGACCTCTTCAGGGTTACTTTCCTGTTCTTGTGTCGTCTCCTTCTCCGTCGAATCCTTGTTATCTTCCCCCTTCTCTTTCTCCACAACTTTCTCTTCCTCATTCTTCTCGGGCCCTGACCGTGGTTCCCAGCTAAGGTTTCTCGTTAGGAGCTTGGTACCCGGTTGCGATGGTGCCCAGGGCCTTGGCAGTGTAGCTGAGCGAGCCGTCTGCGGCACTTCAACGGGAGAGACTGACTGTACCACATCAGACCGAGATCTTTCTAAAGGTTTTTGGCTTCTTGGTAACTGCGACATTTCACGTCGGACCCACGGCGAGTCATCTTCTTCGTCCTTATCCTGTTCTTTATTGTCTTCTTTCCCTTCTTGTGTTTCTGCATCTGTTTCTTTTTCGGCCTCGTCTGCTTTAACACCATCTACTTCGGTCTTACCGCTCTCCGCTTTTTCTCCCTGTTTTTCTTCTTTCTCTCGTCCTTCTGTTTCCTCCTCTTTCTTCTCTTCTTCTTTCGTCACTTTCTTCTCAGCTTCGTCCTTTTCTTCTTTTTCTTTCTCCTTTGTTTCTTCCTCTTTCGATTCTTCTTTCGGTTCTACTTTGACTTCCGTCTTCGCTTCTTCCTCTTTCTTGTGCCTTTGCGCAGGTTTGGGTGGCAATACAAACGGCTTTTTACTAATCACTGGTTTGGGTTGAGGCTTCGGCGGCGTGTGCGATGGTTTAACCAGTTTTTCTTGACTGACAACTGGATTATCCTTTTTCGGTTCAGCTGCAACTGGCTTGGTTTGATCATTTTTTTCAGGTTCTTTCATTGGTATTGTTTTCTTCGAACATAAATTGGGAGGAAATTAGTATCTGAACAAAAGGAAAATGACACGCTTTTCTGATAAAAGACAAATGTTGTAAGATTCTAGCAATGTACACATGTGCGTACCAAAAATTACCAGACAACAAAAACTGCTAAAAAGTACTCCCCTCTCTACAGCTACATGTACTTTGCAATTGAAATAAAATATCTGTATCTCGCTGGAAACCAATTTCACAATCTGACGCTGATTTATATGGCAAAGACCCTGCGCCCTTCGGTTCTGATTGATTCTCGAGCGGTCTGGATCCCCGCAACATTCCGCTTAAAGACCTATGCGTGCGCATAACCGGATGTGCGAAGTTACAATTTCCGCTTGCACTTAAAAAATGCAATATAATAAAATACTTATAAACTTCGAACGTTCCGTCTTTACGACAAACATCAAACTTCGGCCTCGACGCTATCGCTCGGTCATTACAGCAAGGCCTCAGTTTAACATTTCCCCTACTGACCACACTCTCGGTTAATAAGTAGTTAACAATAGTTTGCGGGCCAAACAAAACATGCATTATAATATCTGCAGTTTTAACCAGCTTCATCTGTTCCTGGTTTTCTGTAATAATACGAACCTCTCCTTCCAACTCCAGCCATTTTGTTATTACAGAATTATTTTCTACATGTCTAATCTATCTTCCCCTAAAATAGGGGGGGAAGTAACAAGAACAACTAAACCGCCTGGACGGTTTTCAGGTCTCTCAGACTGGCGAGGGAGGGGAGGGAAGGGTTGATTCATTCCCCTCCTTATCATTTTTGTTACTCGAGGGTGAAACTTAAAACAGTTCTTACTTATCACAAATGTACACAAATTTGGTGGTAAATGTTGTTGATTGGCTGTAACAGATAGGAAGACAGCACTTGTGAATGGCAGTAAATGATGGTTAATAATGATTAATTCCTTGTAAGTTCCCTGGTCTAAGACAGCTACAAAGATTACCTTGCCAACACTGGCTTGTCTCTCTCTCCTCAATTTCATCTCTGCCAATAGTTCTCCACCAGCCATTCCCATCCCCAGGCCTACCCCAAACTTGGGAGGGCCACGAGTCGGAGGTTTTGTCTCTTCCTCTTTCTTCTCCTCCTTAACTGTAGGAGAAGGAGGTTCAACAGTCGGGGTCGCGGATTGAGTCCTCTCGCGCGGCTGAGGGACTGGTATCTTGGCAGTAACTTTCGGGTCTGTTCCTATGCGCTCACGTGGTACAGCCTCAGGTCTTAATATGGGCAAAGGCCTTGAAGCGGAGGGAGCCCTAGGTCTAGGCTTTTCTGGTTTCGTTTCTGGTTTCTTTTCTTCTTTCTTTTCTTCTCCCTTTTCTTCTCTCTTTTCTTCTTTCTTTTCTCCTGCTGAAATGGATGCAAGTTGGTTACTGAATGAAGGTAAAAACACTAAAAACCGCCTGTAAGAATCCTGTGGACTAGAGAACCCTGTGGACTACGATCCTTGTGGACTAAGAACCCTTTGGACTAAGAAACTTGTGGACTAAGAGCCTTGTAGACTCAGAACCTTATGGACTACAAACCTAGCGGACTAAGACCCTTGTGGACTCAGAACCTTGTGGACTAGGGAACTCTGTGGACTACAAACCTAGCGGACTAAGAACCCTGTGGACTAAGACACTTGTGGAGTACTGAGAAACCTGTGGACTCCGAACCTTGTGGACTAAGAACCTTGTAAACTAAGTACCTTGTGGACTAAGAACTTTGTGGACCAAGAACCAAGAGGACTAAGAACCTGAAGCTTTGAAACAATCAAAATGAAACTTGCAGTTACTGTAGACCCCTTATGAACACACCTTTTAAAGTTTACTGGTTGACGTCATCACTTATAACTTATTAATAATGCAAACTTCTTTTATCCTCTTCTTTTGTTTATTTTTCTTATTTTTCCTATTTAAGACTGTAAATACATGTTTTTTCTAAGTTCAAGAAACTTTGGTGCAAATTTGCTGATAGTATATTTAAAAAATCCAAGAAGGCGGGCAAGATGGCGAACATGGTGTGAAGCGACTGTTGCCATAGCAACAGTTCGTAATCAAAACTTGGTTGTTGTTATGGAAAGTAATTAGCTACCTCAACTACATGCCAAAGCTCGATCTCTTATGTAAATGGGGGAGGGGTCCGATTGCCCTGCCTCCCCCCTCCCTTCCTTTGGCTGATTTATTGGTAAAAATAGCTTGGTCGTGCAGGTTAATTTGTCTACTGAAGTGCGTCTGAGTGTCTTACAAATCGGACGCATAAATTTCTTCTTGACTACACACAGTACACATAGTTCACTATCAAAGAAATTGGTACAGGCTACTTCAGTGGTCGTAACTTTCACAGCAATTCTGACAAGCTTCACAGTTCTAGCTCGAATATTCTTTTTTGTAAAGTCGTGGGCATATAACCGGGGGCGTTATTTAAGCGCTTAGGGGGAGGGTCTAAAAGAAGGGAAAGGAGGTTACAAACACGAGAAACTACAGAGCTATACAAAACTTATTCAGTACCTGGCGTCTTATCTTCACTTGTGTACCACGATGCCTTTTTAGACTCTTCCTCGGCATTTGCGCTTTGTGATCGATCACGATTCTTCTTCTTGAATATCCCATGAAACCCAATACTGGAAACAAACGTACGTTTATCTTTTTAAACACATATTTTGGTTTTGAGTTTGAGTACAAACTGTGACGAAACATATTTTAGCGAAAATGGGGTAATTCAAACATTCAAACTACTGAGCACATTTGAAGATAAGCCACATCAGAAAGGCCTTACCCTTTTGGCATCCAGCCTAGTTTTTTCGTATCCTGCAGAAATAATCACATTTATGTTAGTTTAAGAGCAAGTTGCATTAGGAGAAAAGCGACAATCGAAATAAGTGAATTGCGTGCGTTAGTTTGCTCAAGAAACCTCAAAACATGTACACGTATAAAATTTCGTAAAACTTATGAACGCCAGAAGAAAAGCGACGCTCGAAACGAGTGAATAACGTGTCTAAGTCTGCTAAAGAAACCTGAAAACACGAGTGCAATACTAGTTCAATTTCAAAAGAGTTCATGAAGGTCGAAAGAAAGGCATTAAAAAGTTCAGTTTTGAAAGATAAATGAGTGTGAGACAAGTGACAATCAAAACGAGTAAATTGTGTACGTTAATTCAAACAGAAGTGGTACTAAGTTATTAGCGTCAGAACAAAAGCGGCAATCGAACTCAGTAGAAAATCAGATGAAAGATAAGTGCTACTAATTCAATTTCAAAGAAAGCAGTGGTCGACACCTGAAGAGTGATTCCAGCTCTTTGATTTTCCCCAAAGTAAAAAATTCTTCCCGTCGAAAGGTGCAAAATGATGTTAAAGTGTCTAGATTACGAGCAATCCCTATTTTCCTCTAAAATTCGATGAGCAGACAGCTTTTCCGCTCGACAAATTCAAGGGTAAAGACTCCCCGCAGACTAGAAAGTGTCATAAGTGGGAAATTAAGAAGATTTCAGTACGATTACTCTTACAAAGGAGGGGTGTTTTAAAAAACTGAATCAAGTATTAAAAAGGATAAGAAATATGAAAGTGTGTGACGGATAATAAATTAGATTGGTAAAATAAGAAAATTATCATATCATACTCAGAAAGTGTGTGACGGATAATAAATTAGATTGGTAAAATAAGAAAATTATCATATCATACTCAGATAACTGTTCAGCCAAAGATATGGGTAGTCGATTTGAAGTTGACGAAATTCGCGTTTTACAATATAAGTTGTTTATGATTTATCAGTGTTTTACCTGTTATGTCATTAGGGTTACTGAATTTCTTGAAGTTACGTCACTGCTTTAAGTTTATTCTAATTGCCAGAGTACTTTGGCATAGCTTAGCTTCTATCAGCTGAAGTCAAGATATTAGCCTCTGAGTGACACACAGAAGACTTTGGAAGTTAGACTGCACGGTTATTATACCATGGTGATTATTATTTATGTTAGAAAGTATTTCAGTCTCACGACAGAAATATCAATATTGTATTGCATATAGATCCATAAACTTAATAAAATAAACAGGTTGTTCATCTTTCAATTACACAAATGGTAAACAGCGACGTTACCATATGTTTATGCCACGATTATAGTTTATTTAGAAACTTTAGTTTAGTTTAGTTTTACCTTTTTATCTTCCATGTCCGTTTCCATTTGACCGGACGCGCTCATCTGCTAGACATGAGCATGCGCAACACTAGTAAGTCTGCTTCATACTGACAGTAAACAACTGTGTTCATTTAAGACTTTTGATTTTTCCATTGTTATATTATGATGTTGTATTTATTCTCGTCAAAATATGATCTAACTCTTTACACAGGGGGTCATACTGAATGTAACTGTAAAAGTAACAAAACGTGTTGGTATAAATGGTAAACCCGCATCGATAATCGTGAAAGCCGAGACGGTGATGGTGATGGCGCTGGCAATAGTATAACAATAGTGACAATAGTGGTAATGGTAACAGGAAGTAATAGTACTTGTGTCAGTAATACAACAAAAACTTCAACACAATAGCAATAATGATGCTGAGAATTTAGATGGTAATGGTAATACTACTGGTAATCGTAATGGTAATGGTCTTTGTAATGGTAGTGGTAATGGTAGTGGTGTCGATTGTTGTAATGGTAATAGTAATGGTAATAATAATAATTGTAATGCTGAAGGTAAATGTAATGACAGTTGTACTTGTAATTACAGTATTTGTTGTGGTAAACGTAATGGTAACTGTAATGATAATGGCATTGCGTTGAATGGTTCGTAAGATAACGATACCACGGGTCTCAACTGGTAACTGTAATGAGATTGTATGGTATTGATAATAGTAATGGTACAGCAATGATATAATGATGATAGTGATGCTAATGGCAAAGTACATGTAATGGTGGCGGTAACTGTTTAATCAGTAACAAAAACCAAACAAACTAATAAAATGATCACTAAAGGTATTCTCAAGTTACAAAACGGATTGAGTGATTTTAACGACATGGTAATGCAATCAGTGATTTTCTTAAGCACATGGAATAAAAGGTGTTTTGAGTCTGCGCGTCATTCTTGTGATTTGTAATGATTCAAACTTGAAACATTTTCAAGGACAGTCAACTTCAATTTTGTGTCCCGAACGCAGCGTAGAACTGAACAACAAGGATATAATGTGAGTGCACAAAATTAAAACAGTAAAACTATTGTGCACGACGAAACGAGCCTCCGATCAAAAAAATACGCTATTCCTAGTCTCTCTAACTGCTTTCTGCCGAATAACTACTTCTTCCACGAAGGACTACTAGGCCTGAACCCTCAAAACCAATTGGCGTTGTACAAGTAGTTAGGTTCTCACATGTAAACTTGCGTACCTGAGATTTCGGCGAGGGGTTCGCTGGGCGTGGCTTGGGTGCAGGTTTAGGAGGGGTCTTGCCTGGAGAGAGGGCATGGACCTTAGATGACTCTTTAGCTGCTTTGGGCGAACCTTTAGGCGAGCGTTTTGAGGCGGCCTTGGGGGACGATTTGCTTGGTGTTTTCTTCGTCTCCTTTGCTGGGGTGATATTCACTTTGATGCTATACAAAACGAGACAAACATGATCAGTCAAAACCAAATTACTCAAGATGTAGTTCCTGTTTTGCTACGCGAAAGAAAAGGAAACCAACCATCAACGAAACTGAAATTAGGAAGAAAATAACAGCGCGAGAGTAGAGACACAAACAAGGCATTAAGGAAGGAATAAACTGATTTATCTTGATAAATAAAGTTCTTATTGAAACAATGTTGCGCCAAATTACTTAATGGGATACTTCAACGCTCTGGGCCACTTTTGGAATTTCCAGGTAAATGTGGCTGAGAAAAATGGTTTGCAAGTAATTCTTTAAAAAAACAACAATTAGGGACAAAATAACTGATTTCAGAAGATAATGCGCAATAATTAAAGTCACTAATGATGTCACTAGGAACTGGAAGCCACTTCACTTTATAGAAAATGTCGGGAAAACCCGAAGTATTGAGAGAAGTTTGCTCCACAAAAACAGTGCAGTGTGTTTATAAGAGTGCGTTCGTTTGGGACTATTCCGGAATACTATTACACGGATTATCATCACTGAAAATGATTTCAGCCAATCACAGCTCAGATCACGCGTATTCCTATTCCGGAATGGGCCCAAACGAACGCACCTTAAGCCTCAGCAGTAAAAACATTTGATTCTAACAACAACAGAAGTATTTAGTAACGAATTTTTACTAGATTGTGTCAAATTATGCTATCCCTGAGTTCATCCTTTCTTCAATTTATGTGTTGCGATGCAAACAAAACTTATCCACACAACCGTACCCACGCCAAGATCGATCCGCTCTCGATCAAAAAATGATCAACAGTGAAGTATTTTGTTGATTTGTAGTGTCGGGAAAAATGTTGACTTTGTTCAGCTTTATTGGCATTATTCCAACCAAACTGGCGATACAAAACAACTTGAAAGTCGCCCAAGCATCGTAAAGCTTCCACTGTTTTCTCATTAATACTCCTTGGTCAACTCTAGATGAAAAACAATTTTAATTTCAGCAAAACTTTAATTAAGATTTGAGTTTTTCTTCATCAAAAGTTGAGCGTATATTGTATCAATTTCCAAACTTAACCCGAAGATTTTGCGAAATACTTTGACTTCATTTTTTCTCGCTCTCGTACACATTTTTGACAAAAATCAATAGAAGAATCGCTTCATTCAGGTAGTTTGAGTTATATTAAGAAATGTAACTCAGGCCGCTGAAGTGCCCCTTTAAGAGTCCACCAGAATGCTTTGCGGTTGGCGTCGCCAAGAGGAGCGAGAAATGGGGAAGACAGGCAAAGAACTCTATGACTACAAGGCGCATACGGGCGTACAGATCCAACTTACTCTGTTTCTGGTGCCTGGCTCCAGAACTTCTCAATGTTGCCTTCCTCTGCCTCGACATCGTCCGGCGTCCCATTCTCAGCTGGCCTGTTTGACGGTCGAGTGGGTAACCGCCGACCACGTGCAGGGCGGGCTCGGTATTTCACAAGATGTGTCAGATTTCCGCCAGTATTCGGCTCTATTCCAAAATCTACAAAAATAAAACAAAACAAATGAATATATCTCGGCGAAAAAAACACAAATTATTTAAAAACAAGCTCAGCTTTTTAATCAAGTTAATGTTATTTTTAGTGAAAATATTTCGTGAATCGGACTTGTCAGGAACCCATTTCCAACAGAGTTTAAGTTAAAAAGGGGCTGATAGTAATAATAAACTAGGTTATTATTGAACAAGCCATAAATCACCAGGATTAACGCACGAGATAAAGTGATGGCACAGTTGCTTGATATAGTTTTCTCGGCGTGGTACTCTAACATGCTTTTGTAGCGAGTACATGGGTGAAATTTCAGTTCAAAATCAAGAACAAGGCATGAATTTCCGAGAAATTTTCTTATAAACGGGTTCAGGGTTTGAGTGCCTGGGCCGAACCACTCTACCAACACTGGGGGTGAGTACCCCCCCACCCCCACCCCTCCGGGTTTTACACAATGAAACTAAAGGAAAAATTTGTAAAGAAAAGTCGCCCTGTACTCACCAATGTCAGTGGCTGAAGACTTGGTTTCTGGTTGTTTTAAAAGCACGTCAAGCTTTAATTCAATGGGTTTCGGTTGCTCTGCGAGTTTCACTTCAAATTGCGGCTTTTTCTCTTCCTCTTTCTCATCCTCATTCACCTCAAGCACGCCGTTGGCGGCCGCGGTCTCTTTGTGCGGTCGACGCGTGACAGTAGGGCGCCGTTTGTTGCTCATTGGCTTTGCTCCTCGATCTTCCACATCAGTTGGGACACCGAGGCGGTTTGCAGAACTGAGGCGGTTCTTTGCTTTTCTCGCAGCCTGCAAAAGGACAAGTTTTTCGCACTCTTTCCAGTATTCATTTTAAAGTGATTAAGTTATATTTACGACACTAGAATTTGCTGTTATGGAATACGTTGAGCAAAGGGGTTTGGCTGACACATCACACCAAACTATGTTCACATTTAGTTTAACACCCGAGTACCTTAAACTAAAGGACGTTTTATGATGAAACTGATTTTGGTAAACTTTGAAGATACTTTATTCTGACCATTTTCTTACTCATCATAGTTTTGACACTTTTAGGAACATTTCTCCATAAGTTCATGCACTAGAGTTAATTTTTACCAGCAAGAGTATACAAATCAAACTCTCAAGAGACTTTCAAACACTCTCTCTATAAATTGCATTTAAAGGCATTCAGAATTTCACTTGGGTTCATAGCTAATCTGTCAAGCATTTTATGGTGCGTCTGGGGAGTGGGACATTAAACCGTCGTAAAACCCACTGACAGATGACAGAAAAGGTTTGTTGGGTAAGGGATTAGATCAAGCACTTCTTAAACAATTTACCGAGAGGGATGCTCATTATTGGTATTAACAAAAAGGGATAGGCGAGGCTCGAGTTATCAGGAGTCGACAGAAAAATTATCTGAAACTCTGAAAATGATGGAATTTGGACACTGTTTTTCAACAGACTTTACATCAGTGGTAATTATAGTAACAAATTAAGACAAAACAGCCCCAAATACTGTCAGTGTCCTCTCCATATTTAACTTGACTAGAGCAGGTGTCCATACATGAGGGGAACTATTTCCGTCTCTCAGAATTTTCAAAACGAACACAGAAACAATATTAAGACGACGTCGACTGGTTGATTAATTGGCAACAAGTTTACTTACCACGGCTACATCGGAATCGTTGTCAAAAACTGCATCTTCCTCCTCTCCAGACGCCACCTTGAGATGGTGTTCCTTCAGCAGCAAGTCCTTTGCACAACACACGGGAAACGTCATCGTTACAACAGACAGACACATACGCACATGCGTACATACACACATACATACATACATACATACATACATACACACATACATACATGCGTACGTACGTACATATATACATACATACATACACACATACTTACAT
>JAOBYF010777092.1:0-14322 GCA_025403605.1 Parazoanthus darwini
CATCAACAGCCACTCAGAGAAGTTGGAGAAAAGATGGACTGATTGCAGGGCAATTCCAAATACTCATGCCATCCACTATGTTGCAAAAGCCAATGCTGGCTCAATCATCACTGCCAAGAATTCTCATTTCAAAGTCCAAGAACCATGTACAGAGTTCCTTTTGTCACCAACACTTGAGCAAACTGAGAGGCACTATCTTATCCCAGGAATTCCCACAAACGGACAAAACGGGGTAAATATTATGTTTCCTAACGAGGATAAGCATTACCGTAGCCATGGCAGGACCGATAGTAGTATGTCACCTTGGTCAGATCAGGCAGTTGAGCTGCAATCTCAACTGGAATCAAGTCACAACAGTCATTTAAATTCGTACCCGACCCAAGTCTCGCCAACGCTGCTCCCAAGTATTGCGAGGTACGAACAGTTAGTTTCAATGCAGCGTGATGGTTTACTCGCAGAGAAAGATGTGTACAATACAAAATATGGCCTAGAAATCGATGGCGCTCGTTCTAGTAACCAAGTGCCTGTACTGATTTGCCAGTGGGTACCCCTGGATCGCCGAATGATGAATCACATCTGTGGGATCGGTTTGTACCGTATCGATGACCTTGTCTCTCACATCACAGACACACACTTGCTGAATGGCACATCTATCGGGTTTGTGTGTTCTTGGAAAGACTGCTCTCGAGAGGGGCTTCCGTTCAAAGCCAAGTACAAACTCATAAATCACATCAGAGTTCACACGGGCGAGAAGCCCTTTAACTGTTCTCATTCAGGATGTGGAAAGAGTTTTGCAAGAGCAGAGAACTTGAAAATTCATGTCAGAACACACACCGGGGAACGGCCTTTTGCGTGCGAGTTTAAAGGTTGCGACAAACGCTTTGCAAACTCAAGCGACCGCAGAAAGCACATTCACGTTCACACACTTGAAAAACCGTACCGCTGCAAGTTTGCTGGGTGTGATAAAAGTTATACACATCCTAGCTCACTCAGGAAGCATATGAAAGTTCATGGACTTCGCTCGGGATATCTACCCCACGGAGCATCGGCCATAACTAAAATTCAACGAATAGACATTTAAATTCAGTATTTAAGTTAAACACTTAAGTTAAAAAATCGTTGGTACTTAAAGATTTTATGTGATTTGAAAATACAGAAACTAAAAGTTGTCTAATGCGAAGAAAGCGGCTCAAAGAGACTTTTTGTGTATATAACAGTCATAGGGCTTTCCAAGGGAGACTCGCGTCTTAAAAACTGTAAAAAGTACTAACTTTAGAATTGATAGCGAAAATGTACATTGAAAACGTTAATGTTGAAAAAGCCGGATTTACATCAGTCCATTTTAGTATTTAATATGCGGAATATTAAAGTTTGTTTTAGAGAGAACAGCTCTAAGTTCAGTGGGGTTTACTCCCGCGTGTTGAGCTGTGCCGCTCATATTTCTGGCTGCATGCATCGTCTTTCACCTTGTTTAGACAGCAAATTTGATTTTGTCACTGATTTCAACATCTGTAGTTCAAAAGAAAATTCACAGCTTTCCTAAAATGAAAAGAAAATAATGATCTCTTTAAAAAGGTTTATATATTTCTTAAAACTTTATTTCAACAAACTGACTTTCAATCTACTGGCTGGTTCAGAGAGTCCGGTGTAAAAAATTAAGCATTTAAGGTAAGGTTAAAATAAAATTTAAGTTATAAAAGTAAAGCTGGAAGATAAGAAGCCGGACCTTAAACCCTAGTGTTTGCTTTTCTACAATGTTAAGCTTTAAAATAATTTTGAAAAGAAAATTCCTAGAGATATTGTAAATGTAAGACTGTATGGTTGTTTTGCTGGCTTTCAGTAACTTATGCATCTTTTCAGCGGTGTGAATTTATCAGGCGGCATTAATATATAGTATCAATAAAGCAGCTCCAGTTCGTACTGAAATTGAAGACTCTGTCCTTCCATGTCAGTTGTACGGATTCGTTAACTCTAGAAACTCGGAAATATCCAGCGTAATACTATGAACAGAGTTGCGCGTGAAATGTCGACACTAGTTGTTTGCGTGGCTTGGATGACATTTTTCAAAAGGAAGACTATCAACTTTCAAATGTAAGAATGAGAAGAAACAGATTTTAAATGTTGGCTCTTTAATCGAAGTCTTTTACAAACATTTTGATCATAAAATTATAAGTTCTTACTCAGAGCCGAAAGTACTTGCATGCAAAGTAGCAACTTTCAAGAACTCCTTAGTTTGAATATCCGGGGAATATATTTTTTAAAGAAACCAATATGGCAATACTATACAAAGATTGTGCCCAAGGCAGAATAGGCAAATGATGCGATTTCGTTAAGTTTTTAGAGTTTTGATACAGATCCAGTTTTTGGTAGTTACGCTAAAATGGGAGGAAGCTCGCAGTTTTAATGGTTGTTTGGATTTGGAGTTGAATTCTACATCTCAGTCTCAGGCTATACTGTCATTCCGCTGGATATTGATTGTTTTTAAAAATCAAACAGGTCATGTTGAAAATTCGTTGAGTTTATGTAAGTTGAGATCACTAATTAGCCAACTCTATGAAGGAAATCTTCTCTTCACTTAAAGGTAGTGGGTGCTACAAGATTCGGTTTGTATTATTTTTTTGGTTGTTTTCAAGCTCGCGTTTTGTCCCCAGGAAAGTAAACAAAGAAGACAAGAGTAAAATGGTTTTTTGACAGTCGTATGTAAATACTGTAGTAAAATGCAGGGTATAATAAGATAATTTGCAATTCGTCTTGCTGAAATCGTTAGTGTTAAAATGAAAAAGTACTGCTCTAAAAACTAAAAAGGGAAAGCGACGGCAGGTTTGATGTGATTATTGAAATATTAATCAAGACCCTTGCTGCGGGGCATAACAGCAGTTGTGGACTGCTCTGCCGGGCGCAACTCGATATTTCCTTTCGGATCCCGCGTCCTTCATTCTTGCATAGCAAAGATAGCTGGCGGAGATACAATCACACGCAATGAATGCATTCAAAGAACGCGGGGGGAAATTTTCTTCGCGTTTTGATATTTGTGTTCACATGAAGTATGAATAAGTTGATAGTCACATCTATTGGCAGCAACGTGAGAATCGAGCGTAAAATTTGCCACATATACAGCCGTCTCGCCTATTTGTTTTTGATAAAGGAATAAATTATCCCTGTGGGGGGTAAGCCGACAACTGCAGCGAGCCAAGTCAACACGAGATTATTGTGGCCGTGGGAGGTTTGGACAGGCAAATCAATTGCATAGCGGAAATCGCGGCACCAGAATTGGGAACCGAAACGGCGGACTATGCCAGTATGATCCGTGGGTGGTGACACAACAGATACCGATCGGCAGGCCAACAACGGACAGCTGCAGAAAGTGAAAGAACAGTCAACCTAAAAGCTGCTGGGAATGTAAAACACTGCAGTTATCAACGCAAAAAGACAGGAGAATATTGCAGTTCGGCGGGGCACCACGGCCTTTTAGGTTCTGGTTCACGCTTATTTTTTTGTATAGACAACTTTATAGGAACAATGAGGCTCAAATTACCCACAAATAGTAAGAACAAATGAAGGGCAACCTCGGGCTGAGGTTCAAAACCTCAAGCAGTTCGTATTCACATGAAGCTGTTGAAATTTTTGACTAAATAAATCTTCTCATAAATATACATAAACTACAGTCCTTCTCCTTAACTGGACTGGAGGCTGTCGAATTGCACATATATTATAAGCGTGATGTTAAAAAGGCATTTAAGAGTTTTGGATCATTTGGGGAGAACAATTTTAAAAACAACTTTGGTTGAAGTTGCCCCAAGTTTTAGAACAAAGAACCGACCGCAGCCAAAATGTCTGTTTCTTGTTCTTTATTATTAATATTTTAAAACAACAAGTGTGTATCACACACGAATATCATACATTGAACAGAGAAGAAGCAGTTCCACCCTCCAACGAAAGCTAATTGTAGTTTACATCCTAAATTCCAGGATTAAGCCATTTTAAAACACTTGTAGTTGTTTTAATTCTTTCAGATTTTTCTGTAACATCCTGAGGACAGCAGCAGACCGTTAAGCAACACTTTCTATGTTTACAGAGACCTCTTCCTGTTGTGGTATTGTAATTGGAGTTTATTGAACAGGACCATTTCCTATGCATTAAAAAACTACAAATATCCCGTCTATAAATACTCCAATTGCAAATACTAAGACACAGTAAAAGAATGAAGATACAGTACATTTCTGATAAAGCACTATCTTTATAAGTTAGCTTTAGGGCTTAGGAAGCCTGAACGCTAACACAGGCAGACAGACACTGAGACAGACAGACAGATAAGCACACTATACACATACGTCCCTAGTTTTGTTTGGTTGTTTCTAAACAGTGGACAGTACACTGCAAGGTGTATGACTATGAGAAGGCTGACAGCGGAGTCCGATCCTTGGCCTTGCTTCACGTCTTCCTCGGGTACTTCAAAAGTTCGGACTATGCCCTTGCTCCCGGCCTTCCTGATTAGTCTAAACAGTTCTGGAATATAACAATGGCCCTGGTGCCGCAGAACACGTGGGTTGGGCTAATTGCCATGATATAATGTAACATAAATAACCAGTAAAATCTTGAGAAATTTCAGTGCGACACTATTCGTCAGACGACCAAGTACTCTGCGTTCTGGATGGTACCTATTACACCCAATTTTAGTTAAGAAAACCCATAAATTTGTTGGAAAATATTAAGTTTTTCCACGCGAGCTGTAGTTCAAGTTCAAGGTCAAGGTTGCCGTGCATCAGCGGCAGTGTAGTTTGCATACGGTACATCATCAAGACGGGTGTCAAGTGAACTGAGTCAAGTGGCCTTTGCCACGCAATATGCGGGGCGTCTTCATGCACAGGTTCCATCCGCCACTAGCCAGAACCCTATTTCGTTTTCGAATTTCGGTCTTAGTTTTTAAGGATGAAATTACTGTGAATGAGTTATCCGGCTTGTCAGACGGAAAACACAATCTGTCATCGAGCTCTCGGTTTTAAATACATTTTATTTTATTTTATTTTAATTTATAAAACTTTTTGTACGTTTTATTTTATAAAACGTTTTTGTACGCACCCGAAGTTTACCGCGGAGAATCCAATCTTGAACCATTTTAATTCTGTACTTACTGCTTATAAGGAAACGAAAACGTTGTTAAAATTGGATCTCATAGTTTGTGTGCTTGGTGTCTGGTTGTCAGATTCACAAAATTCAAATTCATAACAATATAACCTCTTGATAAACCATTATTATTGTATCAGTACAAACAAACACGTGCTGAGCGGATCTTTCACCTTTGGCTTTGACGCCTTCGTGTCGGTTGCATTTATAATAGCTAATAATCGTTTCACAATAGGCGTCTTTTCCAATCTAAGTTTCTACTAATCAGATGAATGAACTAGGGTAATTCAAAGCAGTGTGACTGGCTCTTGTTTATGCATTTAAGGGTGACCCCATCATAATCAGTTATTGCGTTAAGTGAAGACCTAAAGGCAAAAAAACCAAATCGAGGAAATTTGTATCTAACTTGAAAGGGTTTTATCTAATTAGTTTTCGACCTCAGTAACTCCATGTTCTCAACTCCTACAGATATCAGTCCGTCAGTCTTAAAATTACCCTGAATCTTGAGATTCTTGTAGCAATCTTGATTTATGGCCGAATTAATTGACTTTTAAGAGTATCTTTGCATCAGCGTGACGAAAGCAAACATGCATTTGTTTATTCTTTATTTTATAGTGATTTTAGATCTAAATCAATCGAAGTTAAAAAAACGATTAAGTACGTACGTAAAAGGAGACAATCAAATCCTCATTAAAACTGATTAAGCGCCCATCTGAGAAAACCTCACTTACATGCATTTTTAAATAATAAATCAGTGTTCATGTTAACCAAGTTTAATTTAAATACGTTCCGTACAGTTTCAAAGATTTACACAGTAGGAAAAGACGAACCGAAAACACCAAAATGCATACAACTCTAAGTCGCGCGTGTTGCTTGTGAAAGTTGCAAATTATAGTTAATCAGCTCCAAGCCCACTCGTGTACACGATAACAGAAATAATTACACTTAAGTGTCAAAAATAATTATCACGCGATAACAGCGCGACAGGGGTGAATCAATATCTATGGCTGTCTGTGAGCAAACTTATAAATATTCTCCGATCGAGTCTCTGTGGTAAAGTGTTCGGGTTATTGAAACCGCAGACGCGGTTTCGGTTCAAGAAATGATTTTAGTTTTCAAACAAGTTTTTGTTTGACAGTTCACTGTAAAATCGAGTCTTATTTGTTTATCAAAGGAGAGTAATTATTCTTGCACTTTTCCATGTTGAGGAACTTTTAAATGGCGCCTTTGTATGGTAAGAATTGAAGAAAGGAAGTTATTCGTTGCTCCATGTGAATGCCAATGTCAAAGACCACTTCGTCTGTTATCTGTATGTAGCTGTTCTCAGGCTATTGTGAGAGATTGTCAGATGGGAACTAAATTTTATACATTTCAACCACAAGATGACAACTTACCCGGAAATATTAAATCTGCCTTCAAAGTAGACAGAACGTTGTTCAAATGCCAATCATATAAAAAATGTTGAAGGTTGAAAACTGAGCCGCAGCAGCGAAGACTCATTGGAAAAATCCGAGACAATTTTAATACTCGTTACCAATCGACAAGGGATCTCACCCAAGATCTCACATCTCCCTTAATCTTAAAATTTAATCATATTGCCAAAGCAACGACTATACTATAGATTGAGATACCGCAAGAGAAAGATTGCAACCCGATAGTTGATTATTCGTTGGAACGAACAATTTACTTCAGTACTCGTCAATTATAACTTTAGGCTGTGCAAAATACAAGACTGTATAGTTGTTTTAAGTGAAACTGTTCTTAGGAAAAATGTTGGCAAATTTCTCAAAACTATTGCCGGA
Organism: Parazoanthus darwini; assembly: GCA_025403605.1. NCBI lineage: Eukaryota > Metazoa > Cnidaria > Anthozoa > Zoantharia > Parazoanthidae > Parazoanthus > Parazoanthus darwini. The sequence continues at coordinate 6,927 of JAOBYF010777092.1, forward strand.
ATCTTTCCTGTGGCTGTGGAAACATTTCAAGTCAAGCAAATATGGATGTAATTATTGAAAGAGCCTAACTGAACATAAAAAATAACTCATACAAGGAGAAAAGTTCTCAGTTGTCACATGTTTCATTAGACATTGCTCTTTCAAAAATACTGATCTTTCTAGTGTGTAAAGCTTTCTCCTAACGTAACAAATTATTATAATTATTAGACAGGCAATGGTATTATTATTGCTGTCGACCTTTAGTGTGTTCAAATTGCTTCGTAAATCGATATATCAGTTCAGTTGTCATTGCTGAAAATCTGCACTTGATAGAACTGGTTAGGATTAATAGGAATAGCTGCTGAAATTCTCCACTAAAAACATTTAAAAAATCCCTGATAGCTGTACAGCTGGTTTACTTAGCCAGTTAAACTAGACCTATTAAACGACTGAATTCGGTTTTAGTAAAGTAACAAATCTTTTTTGTTCCCTTCTTGAACAGTGACCCAAGAGCACCGTTAGTTCGAAATCTTACATAAAACTGTGAACTTGCCAGTGCTTCGGTAAAGATAGAGAAATTTGTAGCATGATGACTCGCTTAAGAATAATCAAAGATTGTCAAGAGTTGAGTGTATGCAACGTCCCGCTACATTGTATATATGTATACAGTGCAAAAGATACAGTTTTTTTAACCAATAACTCTATGTTGTAAAGTAAAACTCTGTACGAATGTATTTGATTGCAAACTACATTGTAGTGTGTAATACTGCACTGAATTACCGGGTAACTGGAGTGAACAGTCTATACATGTAACACTGTAATTAAGGTATTGTAAGGAACAACTCCATCGAGTTTAAGTCCTTGTTAGAGTTCTTTTATCATGAAATGTTAGCTTGGTAAGTCTAATTAGGAGATTTAGGAATTTGACCCAACGTAGAACAAAAGCATTGGCAACACACTTGTGCTATACTTTCAATTTTGCCGTGGAGGCAAACAAAGAAATCATGAATAAGCAAAATGCTTTGAGAGTAGAACAAAATAAATGAGAAGAGGGGTTTCGGCAGGTATGCATGGGTTGCGCGTAGGGTGGGTTAGCCAGGGGGGTACAGTCGATAGATAATTTAACTACATCAGTTTCATGGTCAGTTGTGGCAAACTCTCTTGAATAATCAGTTCAACTTTGATGCTTTTCTTTCTGACTGCGTTTTCTGTGGTTTTTTCCTCCTCCCTTCCTTTTCTTTTTTGTAAATTCAGTCCGAAAAATCTACGATTATAAAACTGTTGTTATTGAGCTGAAGCGTGGTCTAAACATTTTGTGCCACAGCATGCGGGTTTCAAGGTACTGATGAAAGAAGTGCTGTTTAATTTTGTTTTGTTTTCGTATTTTTTGTGCGTTTTATTAATTTCTGGTATTTTCAAAATTGCTTAGGAAACGTGGATAATTGTAGCAAATTATAATTGTTCAGTCAAGTAGAAAGTTTGAATAGATAAACAACTTGTGTCGTTTAAAGACACACTGTAAAATGAAATATTTTAGTGGGGACCAGATATTATTTTTGCATCGCAGAACTAAAAAAATTGTACAGTGGTGTGTCTTTTGAATCTTCCGGTGTTTTTAATACCATTCTCATGTTTTCTTTTTTTGTGTCACATTCAGTGCTTTAAACTGCCTATGTTTCGAGTAGCTCAAAAATCAAGATAGTTCCCGTGTTGCTATTTGATACAAACCAAGGTATTTTGTTTTTGTTTTAAAAATTAAAATATTTTCATTCTGTGTCGTTTTCCTTGTTACTGGTGTTTCATTGATAGGGCCTAACAACCGAAGGAATAGATAATATCGGGACTCAAAACATTCATTGAAGACACTAAATAGCCTTAATAGTCTAGTTGGGGCTATCAAAATCCGTTGACTCGTGTTCACCGAACATCGCAATACTAAGCATTTAAAGTTATATTATTTAAATATACGCTCTTCGCAGTTCATTCATTTTGTTTGACAAATAAAAGAACACTAATGCAAAATAACTCCGACAGGTACAACACATCTAATTGTCTTAAGAACATGGTTAAAGACAAAAGAGACATTAAGCATGTCCCCAACATGCGAATCGCAAACTTGCGTTTGCATTCTTGGCCTAGTATGGCTAGTGATAGTACATTAGAGGAGTTAAGGAATGCTGGAAGTAATAAAACAGCACCAAAGATAGTATCTATAACACTAATTGATTTAGTATCGATAACAAAGGCTATTGGCGGTTCAAAAACATGGGGCGGTTCACCAAAGAGACAAAATGTTTAATTAAAATCGGCTGAATAAACAACCCGTAGTCTTTAAGTGCACTCGCTTGGAAGTCTGGAGTAACCACATTCCTTTGCTCAGTAACTTGCCTGGTGTATTCATGGGTTCTAAGAAGCAATTCTATTTCGATAGAGCTGACGGATACAAACAAAAGAGCGAAAAATATTTTCACAGGTAGAAAATACTTCTACAGCAGTGAAAGAACAGTACACCAAACAGGTGTTGTAAGACTTAAACTGTACCACTTACTCTTACGCTCCACTTAATTCCTTACTTTTGAAAAAGGAGCACAAAATCACAACTTTTACATGTCTTTGAGAATACCCTTCGCAAAGCCTCTTCTATGCACGTGAAGGCCTCCACTTTCACATCATGGAATGTGGTTGGAGTGTGTATCCAACAAAACAAAGAAACTGATACAAGTCTGTCCCTCTGGTCAGATTCGTTTACTTGTGAGTAGTTAAAGTCTTATTGGAGTTAAAGCTAACGGTAATTTGTAAGAAAACACATTTTACATGCAAGATCAGTCTAGAAGAAAAATGTACGCAGTCAGCCTATTTATTTGTTTGTGCCTTGCCACGTTTACAGCTCTGCCCTCACAAGAAGATACCATATACCATCTATTGTTTGACTTTCTCATTCCGTTTAGATGTGTCTGAAACGAGTTTTTATTCCAGTTAAAAGTCCTGGTTTGCTTATTCCTTAACAGTAAAACAGGGGGAACAATCCAATTTTTTCGCGTTCATGAGCTGCTCTTTCTCGTATTATTGTTCTTGGAGGAACACAAGTCCGATTCCTGCCTTAACAGACGAAATGATTTTTTTTTTGCGTTATATCTGAAAACCGTTGTTGATGTACTTTTCACGTTGATTATATCTGTTTTACTGCTTTTGATCATCTCCTGGTTTTCATCCATTTAAACTACTTCATTCTTACTTGAAATTCGCTAGGCATTCTTCGAACAAAGAAAAACCGGTTCAATGTCCAAAGTATTCTGTCTTCACGTCTTTTACTGTTTTCTATTGATACTATATTACTCAGAAATCTTCTTCTGTTTATGCTAAACTTAGAAATGCATGTATTAACTTAACCAAACTTTGTTTTCCTTCTTAGCAGTCGGTTTGAGATTTATTCCCAGAACGCATTTCTTACAAACTGTTTTATAAAAGAAGTTAATAATTGTAACAAATGTATTTATACCATACGTGCATGTTAACACTAGTGAAAAGGTAAGTGAAAAAGAAAACGGCGTGGCCATTCGGGTGAAGTATCTGAATGACTTTTCTTGCCTGAGTTAATACTAGTAGTCATCTATTTTTACCAGGGTTTCAGGCAACAAAAATTAACTTTTTCAATTATGAAAGCATACACTTGTACAAAAGACCATGCATGCTTGAACCGACGTCAAGTCTACTATGATAATTACATATGTTGAACCCTTTTGTGGTGCTTTGATAAAGTCAGCGTTTTATGAATATTAATGTTTACTTATTGATCTTATTCACCTTTTCTGTTAATCAAACTTAACACTGATTATTGGTAGACTTAAAGTATCGATAGCAGAAAAATGATCTGTTTAAACGAAAGTTATTCTTGAAGGTGACCCACTGAATACAAGCATGCGTTAATTTTTTTTCACAGATACCGTCATGAAGGTTTTTTCGCTCAAAGAAAACTCGATCATTTTTTCTTCAAGGTACACGTGCGAAGAAGAAAGTGTTTGTTAGAAAACACTGAGCCCGGGGGTGTTCTCTATATTCACTTGTAGACTGCGTAAAAAGAGTTACAATTGTTTCAGTGAATCTTGATTGATTTGCGATCTCTACACTAATTCACAGTATTAAAAAATATTAGCATTAGTTTGTTTTTCATCGAAAGTATTCCCGTTAAGTCGTCATTACTTTACTTTATCGACTGTAAAATATTGTCTTCCATTCACACTTTTTTAGTGCTTCCTATGATTTAAAGCGAGAGAATCTCAACTGCGACGTTAGGTGTTTCCTTCCCTTGTCACATTTACTATAGCTGCTTCTTGTTAGTCTTGTTTGTATCTTTTAAATTGTATAACTTTGTGTGGCGAAGAGAATCAACCGACTAAACTAAAATTACAAGTTTTTTCAAAAGGCTGAAGAGAATGTATTATTTTAACCGAAACCAGTTTTACTCCGTTTTAAGTGATCAAGAAAGATACTGAGTAACTCATTAAGTATGTACCTCTCCTTTTGGAGAGATGATTCGTACATTCCTTAATTTCAGGTACTCTACGTACACGTGGGAAGTAGCGACGTTGATTCAATGAGATAGACTAACAACGCCTACAAAGTCAATCACTCGTCTGTAGACGATTCTGCAGATATTGTAAATACTAAGGAGTTCACTAAACTATAATATTCTCGTCGGTCCCCGCGCAAGCTGGCACAGTGTGATTGATTCTGTTAAGCTGCAATCAAGGTTATTATCCTGATACCACAATCATGTAATTGATGTATGCAGATATTCATTTGAAAACACGATATAGTTTTACGCTAAATTTTGTAAAAAGCAAATAAGGTAAAGGTTGTTGGGACTTTAACATTTTCATGCATGTCGAACTTTTTAGAAAAGGCATTACAAAGAATGTTTGAGAACGAACAACAAAAGAAAAACACCAAGCGAGAAGAAGGTTTGTCAACATAGAAGAGCGCGAAGGTTCAGTATCTACACCATCTTCAAAATTTAAAATAAAAAAGCCACTTCTGAATTTCATTAAATTAATTTAATTTAATTTACAGCGTGCGGCTCATCTTGAATTCTATATAGACATTGCAGCATTTTTGCGATCTTTTGTCTTTTCATTTCTTTTCTCTGCCTCTTTTTTTCCTCTTTGTTTGTTTCAGTATCTTTATCCATTAGTTATAACTTTGTGTGGGAGCAACGCTTTGCTTTAATGAGCGAAAAAGAATGAACTGCCTGTGTGGAAGAAAGTTATCTAGCTCCAAATTAGCAGATACAAAAAAACGTTTCTAAGCCGCGGAAGTATCCAAGTTATTAATGAGTTAATGTCATGCCTACACCTATAAACGAAAGCTTTTTCAAATAAAGGTTTAAACCTTTTTTGTATTCGTATTGTTGATATGAATTTGGAGACCCGCAGAGAATGATGGAACCACACGGCTAAATGTTGTCCTTAACGCAGAAAGCGCCACGCTCCATAAAAAAACAACATTTGTTATATTTACGGCGTAAAACTACCAGTAACTTTAAAACAATTCTGAACATATTTATTGAAAGAAACGAAAACAACACTGTTTATTTCCTTTCTGAAACAGCAATTCCAATTTAAAATAGCACCATACGGGACTACCCCGCTGAGCTAGTGTTCCGCTACTCGAAACTACGGCAGTAATGAATAATATATGGCGTTTGCTTACCGATTCTTGTTTCCTAATTTTCTTTACCACAAGAAAACATACATGATTTTTCCTTAAAATATACGTTGCAGAGTGAGATGGAGAAGCTTAAATATTATTTTACATGAATATTTTGTTCTTGAGAAGAATAACTTTAGTGTTGGACTACAACAATTTCGACTATCAGTATATAAGAACTGTTGCCCGATTTTCTGCATTTAAAACAGGTTTTGCAATTTACTAATAAACCTTTAGGTTTTTTTGAACCATGCAGTAAATAAAAACTTTAACAGAATTTCATACATATGTTTCTAATCATAACCGACAAACTACTACAGCATATGATTTTCTTCGGTTTTCTCTGAAAACGTACGATTGCTTTCTCCCTCACAATAAATCTTGGGCTTCGACAAACAATCTAGGATAATTTCTTTAATTCGGATGCACTTGAATTTTCAACTCAATCAAATATTCCCTAATTAGCCGATGGTTTTGCGTTTGCTAGGATCTCTGATACCATGCGCACCAGTGCAGTAGCCAGACTTTAGGGCCTTTAAAAACTTTGCAAAGAACTTAAGCCCAACAGAAAATATAAACATAAACTATATGATTTTTTCTTGCAAAACTAAATAATAACTTCAAACCTTTCCGTGACTAGACTGACCGAACACAGTAAAGGGGTAAAAGCATTGTCAAACTAACCGTCCTGAAAAGCTGAATATTTTAAGATTTTTACTACCAAAAAACCGAAAACGAGGACTGAACAAAATTTTAATACTGCAGCCTTTACAATGTGTTTGTCGCTACAAGTTGGCCTTGGTTTTTGACACAGACGTAAATGTTTGGCTTTCGTGATGGTTTCAGGAGACGGACAGTTGATCGACCGGGTGATTTTAAAAAGTGCAATTAAAGATTATTCTTTCAAGGTTTCCTTTTCTCAATCTGGGTAAAAAACTACGACAAAAAATCTGCCCAATAATAACTTTAATTTTGAGGTTAATCGTTATGATTCTTTCATCTATATGCGATACAGTCTTATCACTTTTAGAATACAGTATATGAGAACTATGGGTTGTCTTCAACATTGATATATAGGACTATGAGTCGTGAGTCGGAACGTCGATAGCCCACCAGAACAGCGGCTGAACACCCCTGTTTGCCAACAGTGCAGGCAAAAAAGAATCCCAAATGTTCAACCCTCGGCAAGATTGGGAATTGAACTGAGAACGGTTAGTAGTCAGTTCGATCTCACCGACTAAACCAACCGCTCACACATGTTGCATGGAGTTCGTTGTTTGAATGCGTCTTATGAAATATGCGCCAAGGAATCATGATATACAAACGAGCCTGATTACAAAACCTTATCTTTTCATTTGATGTGATTCAGATATACATGACTTGGTGTTGCAAAACACAAGTTACGAATGCATGAACAGTTTTCTCTTGAAAGCCTCGTGGAGGATGTGAAATAAAGTTTGTATGTGTTTATATACATATGTATGTATGTATGTATGTATGTCTGTCTGTATGTATGTGTGTACGTATGTTCGTATGTCTGTATGTGTGTATGTGTGTACGTACGTACGTATGTATGTATGTATGTATGTATGTATGTATTTATGTATGTATGTATGTATGTGTGTACGTATGTATGTATGTATGTATGTATGTATGTATGTATGTAACTAAGCGCGCGTGTGTGTGTACGTATGTATGTAATGTAATGATT
>JAOBYF010777203.1:0-14315 GCA_025403605.1 Parazoanthus darwini
AATTGGCTTACATTTGGTGGAGGGCTTGTATTCAGAAGGAATTTTGCGTTTCAAAATTGCTTGGCCATATGATTTGATAGATTTTTGCTTCTCAAAGTTTTATGAAACTCGGTCAGTTTCTTTGTTGTATGTTTTTGTTCTAATCTTTGTCTTACGTTGACGAACAGTGACAGTGCACACTGCTTGGATCAATGTGTCAGTCCAAGTGTTACTACTGGTTGGTTGTTTGTATGCATTTCAATACCATTTTGTGTTTTGTGCACCGTCAAGTCCAACGAACAAAAGGGATGGAGAACAAAACCTACAACAAAAAACTGGCCGAGTTTCATAACCAGTTACTCTATTAGCTATGCTTTAAAGCGAAAGTAAACACATGTTAACACCTTAAAAGGTCATTCTAAGACTCTGAAGTACTGGGAATGATCGACAACAGCTGCAAAGTCTCATTGGTTTACGTTTATTTCAAGATTTATTTACTAAACTCCTTCCGAATACAATCCCCTGGGCTTGTATTTGCAAGGGTTGGTTACAATCGGAGGAAACTTTGAGTTTTAAATTTGGGGCTTATTACCGGGAGAGGCTTGTATTCGGATAGGCTTATATTAGGAGTTTACGCTATTCTGTTTGTATCAGAGATGAGTCAAGGATTTCACTCGTTCAACATGGACAACTTTCCAAGCGAGGAGATGGCACCCAACGCCATGGAACAAGGGGGACAGCCAGAGGCGGACATTGGAGCTGCCTTTAACGGCATGCTTCCTATGAGCGAGGAGCAGCAAGCCATGCAGGAGGGGCCGCAAGGACACCTGGGACAGGAAGGTGACAGCAGTATGTTCACTGGCGGTGAGCCGGGTGAGCAACAGCAGGAGTATGGGCCGAGTGAAGACCCTAGCAATGAAGGTAGTGATAATGATCAACCGTTATTACATTTCGTGTTACTTGACTTTATTACATTTTGTATTGAATGTTGTTTCATTTTGCGTTACAAGTACATTTTGTGCAAAAGGCATTACATTTTAAGTCAGTTATTACATTTTGTGGGTAACAGTTGTGTTTAAAGTAATAATTTAAATGAAAACGTCATATTCCAGCACTAAGACTTAACTTCTAGTAAGTAAACTTTGACACTTTGACATTTCAGTATTGACATTAATTCATATTACAGACATATATATAATACACAATTAACCTGCGAACTACTTAAAGCTAGTCTGGGCAGGTTAAAGGTAGAAACTAAAATAATAAAAACTATGTAGCTCTTATCTACTCAAGTCACAAGTTGAGAGTTTATCAAGTGTTAGGAGGTTCCCTGATTGTTAGTATTTCCCCTTTTAAAAGTATAAGAATGTTGAAACAATAATCTAAATGTTTCAGAGTCTTCCAAGAGGGAGAACATCCCCAGCCAGAAAACACGGCAGAAAAAGCAGGCGATCGCATACCCGTACGGGTCAGCAATCCCGGCCTATGGAGCGGTCGCTCATCCTCTTGCCGCTGGGTATCCGACGATGATTTCGCCATACTCGCATCTGCTTGCGGTAAGTCTTAGGCTTTACCTTTGTTTTGTGTTATAACTGTTACCATTGCGATTTATGTATGCAAAACGCTATTATGTTTTCCTTCAACGTGATTCAAGCATACCACAGACAAAGACACAAAGACAGGGACAGATAGAGAGCGCGCACGCGCACAAGCAGACGCGAGCATGGGCAGAGCCAAAGTTCTATCACGCACGCATAGACACAGACGAAGTCACCGCAATACACAGCGGGCACGGGTAGGTAGTGACACAGGTATCAGCACGTGGGTGGGCTCGGAAACGCATATGCAGACAAACAGACACAAATACATACAGACCCCTACACACGCGCGCGCGCGCACACACACAACGCACGGAAAAGTCAAGTAAAGCACACTACAATCACAAGAACAAATAAGCAGACAAAAAATCAGACATGAACACATTACCGTTGAAACACAGTGACACGCTGATACAACACGGACTTCCGCATAAATACCCATACACTTGCTCAAAGTACAACCAAAACGAGACACGTACGCAGATTTAAGTTAAGATCAATATGCTCATTGCCTATTTTTATTGCAGGCGCCGCACTACATGGGATACCCACTGACCAATAGCCTGGCACCGCTGGCTCAGTACTCCTTGCCTCATGATCCGCACCCGTCTCACAACATCCACGTGGGTTCACCAAGTGTCAATGTTGATGTTCAAACAACTCGGGAACATGTTGCCCAAAATCCAGAAAAGAAAAAGGTAAATGAAAACATTAAATACAAACAAAATAAGTTCCAAAGGCTGGAATCCTAAGTAAAGTGATGGAATACAAACTCTAACTACCGAAACTTTAACAATAATCTAGCTACAATAGGGCATTGATGTTTAACAATCTATCTAGAAAACTCAAAGTGCGTTCGACTGACCGTATTTCGGAATTGGATAATGTTGAGTACTGAGAACCTCCGATCACCTTAACGCTGCATTATGCTTCTGTCCATATACAACACATGACAACATAAACACAGGGTTTTAAACTCATTCTAGCCTTATTTCTGATAATCTTTTTGATTGCTTAATGCACCGAAAGGTTTTCTCAGAAATCTTTCTAAGTGTATTCCTAGTCCACATTACGGTCAATCGAATGTGATCTTAAGAACAAGGGGATGAAATACATTTGTTAAATTGGAATCCTACCCGACAACAATGTAAATTAATTGGTTTCAACTTAAAAATAAAGTTTGTGTCTGTCTGTGTCTGTGTCTGTGTACGTGTGAAAGTCGGTCTGTCTCTGTTTATGTGTCCGTCTACCTTTGTTGTCCGTCTATTTATCTATTTGTCTGTGTGTCCTTCTGTCCGTTTGTCTGACTGTTCATTTACCTGCCTGTCTGCTTGTCTGGATAAGCTACCTTAGACACCTCAAAGTTTGCAAACCAACTCACCGGGCTTTATGAAGTGGGATGAAAGTATTATTAATGTGGTGAGGTGCGTCGGCGAAATGTTGTCTATTTTTTTATCCATCAGAACAACAACAAGTTAAGAAAATTGGTGAAAGAGACCGCTGCACGGCTTGAGAAAGCACGAAAGAAGCAAACTGAAGATGAGGAGAAGTCAAGATCCAAGCGTCAGTTGAGCCCGCAGTTCACACCTGTGTCAGGCGAACAACTGGCCATGCCATCTGTTAGGTCCATGAACTGATTTGTCATTCTCTTTTTTCCTTACAAGTTAACCAGAATAACCTCAGTGAATGACCAGATTAAGTGTGTTTTTTGTAAGCGAGCTTAACTAATATAGTGCATGCTAAGGTAACGCTACTCTGATGTTGCTAAATAATGTTTAAATCTTAGTCCGATCAAGAGACACATACAAATCTTTAGACCTAATGAATAATGCGTAAGCTAGAGTACTATCCCTGAGCGTATTACGTGTAAGAAAGAAATATATTTTCCTTTATTCAAAAGCGTTTTGTGGATGACTTGTTGGTGTAATTTTGCAACAAAGAAAAATCAAATTAAAGTGGCAAAGGACAAAGGCGAAGTGTTTATAATTTCACTGTCAAAACAGATCGACAATGTTTTCGAAATCTCATTGAAAGTATCAGTCACAATTTTTCCTTGAAAACCTTGAGTAAATAAGAAGTATTATTTTGAATTGTCATGATTGTTTCGATAAGCGATAGCAGATGAAAAAGAATAAATCGTATCAGCCTATTTCGAAAACATTCTCGAAGTTCTTTGGGTGAAGGGCGGCCTGACACCAAAAATAAAGGCTCGTTGATTATCTTGAGTGAGTGACAAAAGAACCAACAAATCAGTATTACAGACATTTTTTGTACTTAAAACCACACTTCACGTACTGGACAAATTCTTTCTTTTCCAATTTATTTGTCTGACTAATGGCGTTCAGCTCCCTTTCCTCCCTGGTGCTTCATGGGATTGTTCTCTGACAGGATGCACCTTTTAAGAAAATGCAGTAGTGAAACCGTTCTGCGTTACTTGAGAATGTTTGCTAATGTTCTATCTGATATACTGATAGCTAGGTTAATTTAACTAAACCTAACTTTTATAGCAACCTAACTTGTGGTTATCATTGATTAAGATTTTGTCGGACTTCTATGTTCATTTACTTGCCTATCTATTTAGAACTTTTATTCAGCATAACAAAGCCTAAACAAGACTGAGTTAAAGTTCTTAGCTCGGCTTAAATAAACCTGTTATTATCTAAATTAATTTACTTATTCCAGATTAAAGGGAACAACTCACAGAAAATGTATTTTTTAATAGGATTTTGTATGAAGGTTCATTGGTGTCCTTGCGAAAGAAGTTAATCCTTTTATTTTATTTTCAACTTAAATACGTTTCTTGCGTTAATCTAAAACACTAACATTTTGTTAGGGTAATAAATACTATCGAGGTTCCTCCTGCCTCGTGAAAACTTTCTTTGCCTTTCCTTGCAATGTTCTCCTTATCTACTTCTCATCTCAGACATCACATGACACTTTCTTTATAGATACCCAGTACCCAGCCCAGACGTTCGTCCGCTCGGAGCTGGGTAAGTACGTCATTACGATCTTGACACAGTTGACCGCACATATCAGCTCCCTCGTCTTGTAATGTTTTGTGTTGCGTTGCGTTGTGTTGGACTTAATGTGTTGTGTTGGGTTGGTACTGATATATGTTGTGTTGTGTTGTGTTGTGTTATGTCGTGTCGTGACTTATTGTGTTGTGTTGTGTTATGTTATGTTGTGTTATGTTATGTTGTGTTGTGTTGTGTTGTGTTGTGTTGTTTTGTGCTGTGATGTGCCGTGCCGTGTTGCGTTGAGTTCAGTTGTGATGTGTTATATTATGTTGTGGTGTGGTGTGTTCTTGTGTTGTGTTGTGTTGTGTTGTGTTGTGGCGTGTTGTGTTGTGATGTGATATGGTGTGTTGTTGTGTTGAGTTGTGATGTGTTATGTTGTGTTGTGTTGTGTTGTGTTGTGTTATGTTGTGGTGTGTTCTTGTGTTGTGTTGTGTTGTGTTGTGGCGTGTTGTGATGTGATATGGTGTGTTGTTGTGTTGAGTTGTGTTATGTCGTGTCGTGTTGTGTTGTAATGTGTTGTAATGTGTTGTGACGTATTGTGTTGTGTTGTGTTGTGTTGTGTCGTGTTGTGTTGTATTGTGTTGTGTTGTGATGTGATGTGGTGTTGTCTTGTGTTGTCTTGTGCTGTGATGTAACGTGATGTGACGTGTTGTGATGTGATGTGATGTGACGTGACGTGACGTGATATGATGTGATGTTGTGATGTGACGTGATGTGATGTGAAGTGATGAGCTGTGATGTGATGTGACGTGATAAGTTGTGATGTGTTGTGATGTGACGTGATGTGATGTGTTGTAATATGTTGTGTTGTGATGTGTTGTGATGTGACGTGATGAATTGTGATGTGTTGCGATGTGACGTGATGTGATGTGATGTGACGTGATGTGATGTGTTGTGATGTGATCTTACGTGATGTGTTGTGTTGTGATGTGATGTGATGTGATGTAATGTGATATGTTGTGATGTAATATGATGTGAAGTGACGTGACGTGACGTGATGTGTTCTGCTGTACTGTGGTGTTTGTCTTCCTGCCCCTTTTCGCCTCTTTTCCTTTCTAATCTTCTCTTCACCAGTGTTAGACATTGCGCAAAAAGAACAAATACAAGTTAAAAGAACTACTAATAATATACCTTGGAAATCCCTGACCGACCTTGATGCAATGAGCACGTAGAATACTCCATTGAGAGCACAACTGAGATATTTTCAGAAGTCTATTTCGATTCTTTCAAATCGTTTCAAAAGTTCGGTTCTTAAACACACACTTACCAGTTATGCACTGCTTTTGTGTAGAATACCGTGAAATATGTTAGTGTTAAGTTGGTTGTTCCGTCGTTAGCATTCCAAGGGAAAGCACTGCACAACCAGTTTATTGCAAAAAACCTTGACCTTTGGAAGTTTTTGCTCTCTTCTTAGAGTTCCATCAGTTTGAAAGAATTGTTGAAAATCTTTGACATATCTTCAATAAATCTTATTTAAAATTTCGAAAGGTAAAGTTTTGAAACCAATGAAGTCTTCGTGCCTTTCTGGCACATAGACTTTCCTCTAAATACGTTTATGCACTACCGAAAGCATAAACTATTTATTGTATCTTAAATATGACTTCAATTTTCAGGAGCCTGAGTATATAATTCACTTGAGTTAACTATTAAAACTTTCAAATAACTGATTCAATACCAATGTAAAGAAAACTAGTTTTTTTTTTCATATCACAGAACGCAGCAAAAACCCTCCTGATTTCCATTTTTAGCGTCTTGACATTGAATTATGTTGGGTCATTTTTCCTCTCTTATAGAACGGTTTTATGTTTTTCTCATTTTCGTCACCGGTCGTCATGTATACCGATAAATCAAATTCAAATGACCGACAATTTCGTTTAAGGCCTTAGTGCTATTCCAGGTAACCAATATCTATCTGCATTTCATTTGCCCTGTTTCAATTGAGAAAGTACGAAATAATTTTATTTCATTCTTACTATCCTTTTTTGACCGAAAAACAATTTGGTTAAAATATCAATCGAGAAAAACCTATTGCGGTGTTATGTAATCGTCAAAATATGGCTTGCTTATATTTTGTTTTGAAATAGGACAATGGCCCTTATTACTAGTTCTTTAAACTGGTTAAATATAATTGCATTGTTGTTGCAATGTTCGAGAAGTTCTCGGATATGGCAGGAATCTTCGGAAATAATTACGAGCTTAGAAATGTTCTGAAAACTTTAGGCAGTGTGGAGAAGAACCAACGAAAGGAAGGGTGTATAGAATATTTCTTTGCTTTGGATTGTCATCAGTATTTGAATCTGTCCCAGGATTTGAAAAAATCGGTGTTTACTTCAGCTGCTACCTAAATCAAGGATAGGTTCTTCCAATGACGAGATGAACTTCTTCCCCCATATCTCTTCCCGGGAAAATTAGAATAAATACGGTTTTACTTTTCATCGAGTTTCATCCCGGAGTGGCGTACATGTACGCACAAGAGTCCGTACGGGTTCCTTGTAAAGGGAATTAATTATCCCAGAATAGACTCACCCCCTCCAATAAATACATAAACAGCAAAAACTGAGGAAATGGTTTGATATCGACCACTTTGTGACAATTGCCTTAATTGCTTTTTCTCAACTTAATGGTGTAAAACTGTTGTTTAAGTTGCATTCAGGTTAAATCAAATCAATTTACATCGATTTTAAATAAACAAGAAATCGAATTCCAAATGTGAGACAGAACTAAAGAATGAAAAAAGAATCATCTGTCTGCTTCGTGACACACGCAGATTAAAAATGTATCAAAACGAAAACAATGTCTCATGCAGTCTGCTGTTATTCAATATTTTTCTCCTGCCCTCCTGACATTTGTCACAAAAAATCCTTAACCTAAAAATTAGTTCTACTGTGGCCTATGGACACTACCTGCAATTAATTTTCAAGTGAATTAAGTAGTAAAGTATCTTAGAAAGCAGAGTGACATTACAACAAAGGCTTTGTTACGCTGCAAAATGTAACAATTGACGCAAGAGCCCGAAATGTAACAACTTTTGAAAGAAGTTGTAAGATCTTCTTAACGCGAAATTAACAACTGTTGACGAAAAATGCAATAAATATTTGACGCGAAATGTAACATCTTTTTACTGAAATCATACATGAAGTTTTTGCATCCGAAGGAGCTGGGGCATTAGAAGTTACAAACCTACTCGTTATTGATAATACCCTCCGATACGGTGAAAGAAGTAATAGAGACCTGGGCTTTAGCCAGAGATTTGGGCATCCCAATGCCTACGACACTGTGGAGCATCAGTTACAATACCGACGTTAGTTTGAGTTCATCGGGAACCCATCGCTGAGTTGTGTGACGTCATAAATGACCTGATAAAACTGAAACATGTTTTTTTCAACATTACACGGGGGTATAATTTGCAGGAGTTTAACTGATGTCTAGGAGTGTCCAAAGGTGTGTAATGGTGTCCAGATAAATCTAGACGTGTCTTGAGCAGAGGTATCTTGAGGTGTCTGGAAGTGTCCAGAAAGGCTTAGAGGTGTCTATATTATGTAATAATTAAAGTTACTCTAATGTGGTGTAAAAACGCGAAAACTGAAAGAAACATAACACAGAAAAACCTTTTTATAAAAAGTCGACCTTCACACAACCTATATCATTATTTCACTATGATGTAGTCACTATGATGTAGTTAGCGAATCTAATTTTATCAAGCCAATTAGTTTTCGGAAAAATATGTAACTACTAAAATTAGTTTCATAGTTTCATGGCAATAGATTTATAGTTTAAAAATTAGGAAACCTACATCCCCCTCCCTCCACCCCTCCCTCAGTCCCTCAGGATTACCGAAAAGGCCAGTCTGAACAGGTTTAGAAAAATGTTACATTTTGCGTTGCTGCACATCGCATCACAAAGTTGTTAAATTTTGAGTAAAAAAATGATTGCATTATCGTTGAGCAGTTGTTACATTGTTACAGTTCAGTTTGATGTTACATATTTGTATGTATCAGCGTCATTTGTCACATTTTGTGGCGTAACAGGCTCCGTTTAAACTGTTTGAAAAACTAGTATAAATTGGATTACACACAACACTCTCATCAGAAAAACGACGCAAAATTGTTACGAGCGACTGTTTTCAATTTATCAGTTTCGATTTCTCTTTCTATCTCAAAAGGCAATATAGTTCGCAAGTCTTGAAAAAAGATGTATAAACAATTTAAAAGGTTTTTTCAATTTACACTTGAACATCATTTTGCAGCTTTGCTTGGCCCGCTCGTCGTTCCGCACAGCCCCTGGGCCCCAGTCCTGCTTGGGCTTATGGTCGTTCGACCACTGCAAGCAGATTGGTCCCAGCCTCTCCGGTAGTCGGCCCATCACCTGCGTTGTTGCGACAGCTACAGAGAGTAGCGGGTATTAGCATGCCGCTCGCAAGTCAACCTGGCATGGGGATAGTAGGTATGACTTTAGTATTGTGATCAATATAATAGGGTCCAAAGGATGCAACTCGAGCTCTCTTTTGAACGCATCCCACCGTTCTGCAACGGCCCGTCCCTTTTCTGCGCTTTAAAGAGCAATACAAGTCCAAGGCACTTATATATCTAGTTCATTAAGGGCCTGCTTGCATAGAGAGGCGGCAAACTGGATAACCGGGTTTAAAGATAGCCTGCATTTACATGCAAAGTTACAAAATCGCTTCGGGGGGCTAGTGCTGTGGCATTGTCTCCCACCGAATGTTCCGCGGTCCGTTCCGCAGAACAATGCGTTTACAAAAACTGGTTTTCCAAAGAAGCGTTTTAGCAGTTAGTATGATCTTTCTTTACGTTTGTGCCTTTTTTCATGTTTTCAATGTTTTTGTGTTTTTAAACTATTAAATGCAAATGCGTCGTTAACAGTTAGATATATATTGATATAGCTCCCTCATGAATGGCCACTTTTATCAGAAGCCTTTTTCAAAACAGCTCGTAATGTTTTTTTTTGTTTGATAGTTAACGACGATCTTTTTATTAGGTAGTTAATGATAGCCCGTAGTTTCTTAATCCACTAGGTTCTTTCACGTTGCTGTATTTTGACTTCTCATTGGAACGAGTTTTAATGGACAGTATCCAAAACGTCTTCCCTTCGTACCTCATTTTCACTTTCTACGATCAAGATTCTCCCTCAATACAATATTTCTGATGAGGTTACTAACAAGTATGCCCTATTTACTTTAAGGAATGCAGAAGAGATCGCGTATTCCAGAAAGAACTAAACAAGATCTTCATAAGCACAAAAAGCCTACAAAGAATCAGAAGAGACAGTTCCTTGCCGCTCCAGTGTTCGGCGCCGCATCCGCTGTGGTTCCAAACTTTCCCGCCGCAGCACTGCACCCAGTCGCAGCGTCGCCGCCGCTGATTCCCGCCGCCTTTCCCGCCGCCTTTCCCGCCGCTGTTCACCCTGTGTTTCCTGTACACACGCTTGGCGCCTTTCCTGCTCCCGCTTACGCACCACTACACCCAGCGTACCCGGCACCTGGGGCCCTACCCGTGGGGGGTGGTGTGCTTCCTTCACTGCCGGGGTTGGTGCCATTGGCCACTCTTCCAGCTGCTAGAGGGGGTTAGCAAATGAATCCGCTATTTTAGGGACTGTCTGTTCCTGTGGCCGACAACAAAAAATAACTTGCAGTAGCTGGTGTCGTGACGTGTTGTGTAGTGTAGTATGGTTTCATGACATATTTTTTTAGGTGTTGTGTTGTGTTTTGTGTCATGTCGTTTTGTTTTGTTATATTTTGATATATCATCTCGTGCCATGCTGTCGTACCAGGCTGCGTCATTTCACGCCTTGTTGTGTTGTGTTGTGTTGTGTTGTGTTGTGTTGTGTTGTGTTGTGTTGTGGTGTGCTATGTGTCATGTCGTGTCATGCCATGTTTTGTCGTGTCGTATCGTTTTGTACTGTGTTGTGTTTCTTATTATTTCAAAGTTGTATGATGCGTATATCTGTAGCGTAATACCTCATTAGTCTGATATAGGACCTGATCATTTCTTCTTCTTTTTTTTCTCCCTTTAAGTTGTCCCCAGGTTTTCTCCTCCTTTCGTGCCTGGTCCCTTTCCAGGTCTGACCGCTAGACTCCAGGCCCCCTTTCAAGGTAGGTAAGAATGAAACAGTTTGCGTGTCCATTTCACAGATTAACGCGGATGCCACCGTTGTTTCTTAAAAGACATCCATAAAACTATATATGGTTCAAAATGATAATCTCATTTGAATATGTTGAAGACAACATGTGGTATAACAAATCCGCTGATGCTTTAGAACATCTGTGATTGGACGTGAACTTACGCCAAAACTGAGAATGAAGCAACAACAACAACAACAACAACAACAACAACAACAAAATGTTTTGTGTCATAATTTGTTTTACCAGACGTGAAATTCAGTAGTGGATAAAAAGTTTTGAAAAAAATTCCACTGAACTGTTATTGACATTTATGTTTCGTTATGCGTAGGGCCCAGTCCACTTCCAATGCCCTTTGGTTTACCACAAGCACCTGCTGCTGCTGTACAGAGGGAAGGTATAATTGCGGGCTCACATTATGTTGATTATGCTCAGATTGGTGCAATAGTTTGTCTTAGGATGTATGACAAACCAGTGAATAGTATTTTTAGCTCGCTCTGATTGGCTGCTCATTCTCGGAATATTTAGTGTTTACATATATCAATCCCGCGAATAGCGCCATTTGCGCGCTCTGATTGGTTAACAAAACAAATGGCATCTCAATTCGCGGCTGTTGTTTCAGATGCTGAAAACAACGAACCAGACAGCTTAAGACTGAAAACAGCAAAAAAGAACCAAACTTGTTTGTCTGCTCGCAACGGTGTGTTTTTGCTTTCGGCTTCACGTTAGGGTTCACAAACACAAAAGAAAACTGTTGAGTGGTGAAATTGATTTGATTGTTGGTACACTTTGCGTGTGCGAGAGTGTACCTCGAGTCTGAAGACAATTGTCTTGCTTTTGTTTCCTTTGCAAAGAGAAATTTGCAGTTTATATGATTCACATGTTCGAGGTATAGCAGTTTTGACTCCAAGGGTTTTATCTCCGGGTTCTCCGGTTTTCCTCCTTCCACAAAATCGACTTTCGCGCGATTTTCTGTGTCGTCTAACGATTAAACATAACTGGCTACTGGATGGGAGAATTGGCAACCACTCTCAGCGGTAGCTCGGTAAGGCTGGCGATCCTTTCACCCGGGACAACTTCTCTCCCCATAGAAGGGGCATAATAACGGTAAAAATTGATAAACACAACGAGTAGTTATTAGAATAGATATATTTTGAATCGAATGTCTGACACGGCTTACTCATCGGGCCTTTGTCCACACAGGAACCCCTCAGTCACAGGAGCGATTCATGAGCCCAAATAGCTTTGGAGTTCCGGGACCAGCTTTATCCTACAACAACAATAACAACAACAACAATGAGGCAATAGCGTCTTCAGAAGCTCCCCTGGTTGTAGGCGGGGCCCAGGGAGGTCAGAGGGAATTCTCGCCCTTGCTGCAGGGAGAACAACAAGGCGCGTTTGCCAATTTTAATCAGAGAACACCCGAAATGTTCGGTTCGCAGGTGAGTGCACAGCTTCTTTGTTCTTCTATAGGTTGCGGGAGAGACTGTGCCGAAGCCGGTAAACAAGTTATCTAATTTGTTTTACTTATTTTTTTGTTTTTTGTTTCTAAAACAATAAAATTTTTAACGCCCTCTTAGTGATAGTCTGGGAAGACTCAGTTGCTTAGCAACCTGCTACTGAAGTCCGAGATTAGCGCCGACCAATAAACTGCTTGTCTATGAACCCAATACCAGCCGTCTGCCCGTGCACTCTGTGTTTTATTTACCTTCGTTCAGTTCTGATTATCAAGGAGTCGCTTATCAAAGAATGAAAACTAGATGAATATTTGATAATCAAAGCTCTTCCCTTATATACTATTTGTTTGAACTTTTTTGCAAATCTTAAAAATTTTGGGTTGGTCGGCTGATTGTAAACTGAAAAATACTCAGTTACTCAGTGGAGATATACAATCGCTTTGATTGTATTAAATATGAGTTTAACACTTAACTAACTTGGTTTTGAGGTACTGAAATCATTGCCGGAAAGTTTCAATGAAACTAAATTCGATTTGTTACGAGCCTTTCTTAGAAAAGAAAAACAAATTGATAGGTGATCATGGATGAGCTATCAAAATGCATTCTTTAGTTCCCAAAGTGTAACATACGGTAAGGCATACGTATGCTTGCCTTACGTCGTCTGTCTTGTACTCAGTCCCGTGTCCGTTCGCGAGTTATCCTACCCCGCCCATTTCAGTTAAGGCTGTCTTAGAACTTTTTTAACCACGTGACTTTATTTTTTCCTCATCAGATGAACTTTCAGCCTGGACTACTAGGAGCAAAGAAATCACAGGTTCCAAAAACCAAGAAATCTGGAAAAAACGTAAAAAGTAATTGATTTTATGATAAAAGATCGTGTTAAGGTGTGACAAATGCATGTGTGCTAGATCAGTATCTCGACTGTAGGACCTGATTGAGCTTGGAAACAAAGGCTACTAACTTATTGATTTAAGTCGATTTCTGACAATATATGGCAAGCAATCAACCAATAATCACCAGTCTTAACTACTAGTTCAATATTTGACCACCCAATGACATCACCAAGCCGCCAACTTGGGTTTTGTGCTATGACATCTTTTACTGACCGTCAAGAAATGATCAGCATTTTTTAGGTACTTCAGAGGTTATATTTCTATTTTGTAAAATGAAAGAAACTGCAAACATTGCACAAAACTATTAAAAAGTTAGTTCTCTTATAAATACATGGAACAAAACGTCCACTGATGGGCGTTATTAAAACCGGGAACGGGGAACGGTCAATATGAGTCTTGAGGTGTGGGGAATCTACAAGTTCTTCGAAACCTGGGTGATTTGAACAATTAAGAACGTCAACCATCACTGCATATACTGTAACTATTGACTATTCCCCGAATCATATTGACCTTTCCCCGTTCCCTGTTCCCCGTTCCCCATTCCAGGTTTTAGTGACGTCTGTCCACTGATTTACTTTTGGAAAGTTAGAAAGTTTACTGTTCCGTTAACTTGAATTTATACTGAAGAAAAAAAGAGTAACAAGCAACGTTCTGATAGGTCAACACATCAAACAAAGGATCGCAGACATTCTTATTCATGTTGTTGCTTCTTTTTCTGATTAAGATGTGAGAGGAAAGGCTCCCTGATACATCCTGCCATTCACAGGATCTTTCTAAAGGAGTGTGACTAAGATGTAGCCAAACAGAGCCCTATACTTTACAGTAAAACGATGAGCCGCAACAGTTGTCGCAAGAACATCTCAGCGAACAGGATTTGAGCAATCTGGTTAAATATTCAATGTTACCACATTTTTTAACGTGCCCCTGTGTTGTTCAGTAATGTACTGTGAGATGCTGTAGAAAAAGCGATTGCATGGAGATTATCGTGTTTCTATGCATTGCACGCCAAATAACCAAATAACCATTACTTGTTATATGAAAACTGACAAAACTATCACTCTTTTGAAGAGTTTGTAATTAAAAGGTATTATGTGCATGGACTTTTCACATAAACAAATTTAAAATAAAATAATTGTTGTAAAAAATAATAAATAAATCAGTGAATTTTAGTTACCTTACATTAATGGCTGAGTTGGTTTTCTTCAGGGTCCGTTCAACCCTTATTAGGGGGAGGG
>JAOBYF010777313.1:0-14311 GCA_025403605.1 Parazoanthus darwini
CCCCTGAGTTGTCGTAATATGCAGACTGTTTGGTCGTCTTTCTCATGTTTATATCCTAATCATAAATATCCCTGTTTTTTTCGATTCAACCTTTTACAAACACATTCTTTTACTTTGAGGTTATAAAACAACAATTCATGTTTATAAAAACAAAAATTATTGAATCGGAAGTTGTTGCATGACCACCGTGGAGTTATTCAATTGTAATGTATTCTTCATGTAAACATTGACACCCAGAAGGAAAAAATGTGGAATATTGTTTGCAAATATTTCAGGAATCTGTCGAATTGTTTCAGAAATTTGTCCAAGTTTGAAGACTCAATAAGTAGTTGACGTATGGATTTGTTGTATGATCACTTGAGTAGTTATTTTGTTGAATGTTATGTATACTTATTATGAACTTTAGTACACAAAAACCTGACAAGGTTTCGGAGTATTGTTTGCAAATGTTTTAGGAATGTTAGATTATTGTTTACAATACTTCAGACAAGTAGGCGAAAGGGAAAAGTAAACTATAACTTGTTAGTTTGGAAAGAAGAAACAAAAGCATTGGAAATGATTTTATTACCGTGTTTTTGAAAAAGCATTTAGAGTACCAGATAATTGTTGTTGTTGGTTCTTTCATTGCTGGACAATGAAAGATGGATGCCGGTTTCGAAAACAAGCTGTTGAAGCACTGAAATAACTAGTTGCTTCTCGCTGAATTAAGAATTATTCACCTAATTGAAGAAATTTTGATCAACACATCTGGTTTTTTAAAAATGAGTCACAGAGCATCAGTATAAACAATGCATCAAATTTCAGTGCTTTCATTATGTAAGAGTTTTACTTCTGACTACATTGGAAAAACAATTATCCATATATGAATTTTCTATTCTTATATTATCCAGTTAAGCATAGACCGATTTAAATGAAGCTATGTAAAGAAGTATTAGAAGTTCTCACAAATAAATAAAGTAATCAAAAAGTTCAACCGGAGGGAAACAAAGCGAAAATATTGGATTCAATGTTAAGAGTTAAAGAAGTCGTTTCAGGTTTCTGATCTTTTGGGGGAAAGTATTCCAGGTTTTGTTCTTGAACGAAAATATATAGAAGTAAAAGTAAATCACTGCTCAGGTGAACAACCTAGAAAATAGATGCTATTCTACATGTCGTATTCTTGTCTATGGTTTTGAATAGAAAAGCATCACTTTATTTCTTACACTGAGTGATAGTAGCGTTTCAGTTAGGCTTCTTTTGTCAGCCTCTAATTTGTAATTGGCCAAAATATAGTAATAAAAGTAAGGCGATATTGAACTAGTAAAACTTTGGCTTGACGAGATTTGTGTCAACAACAACGCTGTTCAGTTTTATTTTACGAAGCGTTAAAAATATTATTCAGAATCATTAAATGATTCTGGAAACTACTATAGAATGTCATGATGAATAACAGTTTGTTGTAGGAGTTGACCTAACCTGAATAGACAGGTTACAGAAGGTATAATACATTTTTACTTGTT
This sequence comes from Parazoanthus darwini, assembly GCA_025403605.1. Classification (NCBI taxonomy): domain Eukaryota; kingdom Metazoa; phylum Cnidaria; class Anthozoa; order Zoantharia; family Parazoanthidae; genus Parazoanthus; species Parazoanthus darwini. The sequence continues at coordinate 1,500 of JAOBYF010777313.1, forward strand.
AACTTTGCAGAGAAAAAACAATAAAAAGTGTCTTAGACTTCATTCGTAATGTTGTCCTCGGTGCTGTGTTTGCCTTACAGTTTTTTTTCTCAAGTATTTACTCTCAGAAAGGTATTGGAATACCGATATGCAGGCAACACGAGAACAACAAAGGTCATTTTTTATGGTTTTGTTCCCGAGTTGAAGATTGGCTATTTTTGAGAGGTAAAGTAAGTTTTATTCATGGTTCGGTTATTATTAGTCTGCAGTAACTTAAAGAGTCTACACTTATTAAAGATTTTTAATTTCTGTTTTTGTTGAGAGTAGTCACCATGAGCTGTGTAAGTTTTAAAATAAAGTGTTGCGGCTTTGTTCGAACTTGTAAGAAATATTTCCTTCCAAAAATAAATTTATGTATTTTGCTTCGGGCTGACACTTCTCTGTGCTTTTCGTTCGACTCACTGAAAACGTATCCGACCTTCGTTTGACTAAGGATGATTACTTCATTTTTTACCTATTTTCAGATTTTGAGACTTTGATGATATTTGTCGCTCACCAAGTCAGGAATGAAAATTCTGGATCATGGAGAGTCCAGAAAATACATAGAAAGAATGTGTAAATTAGAAATAGGAAATTGCGCCAACCCCTTAAATTGATAAAGGTAATTATCAAATGCTACAGGGTGAGGTGGTCGGCTTTGCATAATAATTGCACGAATTGTTTGTAGTCTGTAGCTTGATATATTATTGCGACGAATACTCAATCTGGCTAAACATTCTTTTATCAAAAACTGTAACTTCTCTTGATTTACCATTCACTTCTTTTCTCTGGACCAAATCTTCTATTTCTTGGTTAACTTTTGGTAAACAAAAAGGCGCAGCTCTTGCCATTGTGCGAGTACAATGATCCTCTTAAGCCTCTTCAGTTTAGTGACACATAAAGGAAAGGTCATCGATCATTTGTTCCACGGTGCTCAAAGTTACCAACTAATTTGAGCTCCATACACCAGTTAATTAGTCTTAATTCGTAAGATCAACATCACGCAAAGTAAAAACTGCCTCAATATCAGAAGTTTGTTCTTGGAACTAGCCAGGACATCCAGGATGCACATTTTCTATCTCTAGTAACACTTGATCTGGTAAAAAAATCGACTTCCTTGATTTGTTATACAGTTGATGCATGCGTGATGCTGCTTAAAAACAATCAACTTAACTCCCTCTATTTTTAAAGTTGTTTTGCACAATAGTAGGTGAGCTACGAACGCACGCGATGGGCTTAGTCACGTGTCCCGAACCTGACCTTGTGGCGGTGGTAGTCGAGTAGTTGCCTTTGTTTGTAGGTAACAAGGAAAATGTTTTTTCTGGTTACTACGTGCTTATGTGTCCAATGCCCAGATACTTAGAGGGAATGTTAAGTATCACGCAAACTTTGAAGCAGTTTAACAGCTCTTGCACCCTTTTTGCGACCTTTTTCTTTAAAATATTAAACGTTAACATACTTCAGGTTCCTGCTTAACATTTTCAGTACGAACACATGTTCTGACACAGTCCAGTTTTTAGGTACGTGGCTGGAAAACATTCAAATGTCTGCACGAACCCGGTCTCTGCTTAAGTGTCTGACAATGTTTTAACGAGACTACGCGCTACTGCGCGAATAATGGAAAAGCGTGGACCGTGTCAAACTTTGGCGTCAGCCGGAATTCCTTTGGTTGTAATCCAGGTTGGATTCCAAAACGTAGAGAAAAATGCTACGTGTGTACTCATAGACGACTCAGATGGGATGAAGATGACTACTTGACACGGTTTTATCGGATTGAGTAATTTTTTCGAATGAGAAGATGTATTTTTTTCTGTAGTTGCACAAAGTCAGTTTGACATGACGTCATCTGGCCATTACGTCATCTTCCTCGATTTCTCATTTTCTATGTCAGTGTGTTCCGTGTGTCCGGCTATGACTCATCATTTTATGAATTATGCCATAAAGTAAAAACCTGTGACTGAGAAACCGTATTCATTATTTTATCGATTTGATACTAAAGAAGAATTAGTAGATTGTTGATTTTATTCACCATTATTCAACATTGCTGCCATATACTGCAAAAGTTAATGCTTTGCAACTAAAGAGAGGAGCCAAGATAGATCAAAAGGGAGTTGGATTGTATTTTTTTCAACACTTTTTTGCAGTATACTATTCTTTGGTTTAACCTACTGATACCTCAGCGTCAGGGTTAGTGACTGTAAAGCAGATCTGAACAAATTCACAACTCGGCTAAAGAGCGACACGTTCCCGTCATTTTAATTTTTTGTTTTTTCCGGCCTGCTAGCTAACTTAGACAAAAAAAAATCGTACATAAAAATAGACCGATGCACAGATTGTTAGTCCATTGACGTCAGTTCATGCATGTGTGCGGTGAATTAAGTTTTATCAAGGACAAAATTTGTTTTGTCTTTAACGAATACGTAAATGTGCCAAATTTAACATTTCCAACATGTTTTTTATTACGGCATTACGTGTAGGAAACTAAATTTCAAAGACTGTTGGTTGAATGCGCACTGCTTTCCCTTGCGTAAAACCGACAGCTTTTAATTGTTTTCCCAAAAATATTGAAAATACCCGAGTTATTTCTTGCCTTTACTCTTTTTTCTGGTTTACATGCCGAGAGGCAAAGTCAGCTAAGTCATGAGGGGTACGTCTTGTAACCTGATACTTTAATTCGAAAACAAACTATCAATGATGACTCACTGAGTGCGATGACTTTCTAAAACTTTTTTCTTTGAACAATTGGGAAGTTTTAAAACCCAAAGCAAAACGGAAATGTAGAACGACTTTGTTGTTGTTTTAGTTGAGGCTCATTCGGCCACAAAAACCACATATTCGTTTAGATGTTGAATCAAACGACTTCATAATTGCGGTTTGGGAGGCTTCATCTCAGTTTCCGATATATTAGGTTAACCAGTTTGTGCAAGTTACTAACGATGTTTCAGTTTCAACTTTTTCTCACATGATTTACACTGCAGGTAGTTTCCGTGTGTGTTTTCGTATGTCGGTTTTGCAGTTTTGATCAGCTTGGGAAAGACATGACTTGGATCGTTGAAGTAAAGTTAACTTTCAATCTTTTGGCAAAAGAGAAGAGAGAGTGCCGAGAACTCATGTACAGCTTTATTGTGTGTTTTTAGTTCCTGATAGTTTTACTCTTTTCTCTAAATCTATATAATAATATTGATAAGAATAAAAATCTTAGTAAACTTTCCTTTAATAAAACAGTGCCTTTCCATATAAGATCCGAAGACACTATTGAGGAAAAGGGGAACTGAAGAACAGATCATCAGGAAATGGATGAACAAATAGTTCATAAAAGCAGGGAGTCTTCTAGTTCTACAGCTTAAACGCGTGCGCGTGCAGGACTGAAGATCAACATTCCATATAAGGTATTCCGTGCAATAACTTTTTCTATCATCCAAATAAAGTAACCGCTAATTCCCAAAATCTGCAATAAAATTAGTTTTGTAACCGTTTTACTTTCTCACTCGTACGTCTTGCGTGTTGTTGATTACCTGAAGGCCAATACGTCGTAACTATAGCGACAGGGTTTGTTGATGTAAACAAAGGTGTGTGATATCCGCGAATTAAGGTTCCGATAGATAATATTTGCTACAAGGACGAGCCAAGTCGTTTTAACGAGCAGTTATTGGACCACTTTTAAAATCTACGTGAATAAGAGACAACACCGCTGTATTTATCAAATTTGTTTTTTAAATGGCTAAAAGTTGATAATAATATCGAAGCTCATAGAGTAAGTGGATCACACGTTTTCGGTTGCAAGGTCTGTAAATGACAGCAATGTCTTAATTGACTGTACGAAAGATGCAATAGGTTCCTTTGAGTAAAATAGTTTGTATTTAAAAAGGTGATATCGACATGCTACATAAAAACAGCAATTCTGCTTGATCTGTATTGATCTCTTTCGCTAAAAAATAGAGCACCGTGTCAAAAACCGCATTTTCCTGCTGTAAATCTTCAAATATTTGCGCTGGGCCGTCTGGCTCAACGCTACTGACTATTTTCAGACACTTGGCCGATATAAGGCCTTCTCTTAATATAGAAATAGAAGGTGTTAATTAATGCGTTTAACTCCAAACGAGCTCTTCACCTCTTTCAGTCGAGTGGGTGTGAACCGTGGGAAAAAAATTACGAAATGATGAGGGAACGTGCAGTGATTGGTTTTTGAGCACTTTGTGTATCGACGATGAATCATCGGAAAAATATTCCAGTTATGTAAGAGACTCTCGAGTATCAGTGACAAACAACCAGCTTTACTTCGAGTCGTTTTGTGATAAATACTTGGATCTGCATGGTAAAAAACGTTTCAAGCGTGGGAAATCGGCTCGAGTTCGAGAGACGGGAACGCGCTGAAAGGAACTGCGTCAGTTGTCGACCATAACCGTTTTCGTTTTCCATGAGACAAGCAGCGTCATTGTCTATTTTCCTTCCGGTTCACAGGCCGTGGAAAAGGGCTAACGAATATAAAAACCGGGAAAACTTTTGGCTTTCAGCGCATGCAATATAGCACAAAAACAACGAAGGAACAGAAATAAATTTTTTTGTTTACATTTTCATGTCGCCGAGTTACGGAGTGTATACCTTAATATTGCTTCTGCGATGAACTTATTCATTTGCAACAGCCAAAAACTCTCCAGCTAGGACCAACCGTAAAACCAATGTACGACTGGTTTAGGTGCAGCGCCGATTTTAACTTATTCAGAAAGCGCGTGCAAGACGAAGTTAACGTGGCTTTCAATGCAGACTGTTAATAAAACGGTTCATTTTTTAAAAAAATGCATGAAAGAAGGAAAAAAAATCAAGCTAAGAAAACATTCTTACAGAAGCCTCGAGGTTTCAGTTGTAAACCTGATAAGTATCATGTCAGTAGTTCGCCCTGAACTAATATAAAAGTTATGCTAACAAAGGATATCTACCTTATGATGAGGAAGTTTACAGTTTCCTGCTGCGTTTTTTTGTGGTTATAGAACAGGAGTAATTGGACGTGCAAACAAAGACAACGCTCTAAAATACCGGAAGCTGTTCGGTATCATGATGGTGAACGCCTTCTTCCCTGTGCCGCTGTGAAAATACTGGAAAAACATCTTAGTTACGGATTGGCAAGCTTTGGATATTGTTCCAAGAACATTTTATTATTTTCGGATGCCTCAGTTGCGCCAATTATAGATTGTAATCTGGTCGAACTGTAGGATTAAATAATATATATCTATATATTAGTGAACCTTTGAAGAAACGAAACTAAGCCTTATTCACTTTCCTTGCTAAGTTGCAGGCGCTTTTGTTCTTTACACAAATTCTGACACTTTAGTGAGCTTTCGCTGTTAACGTTGTAGTAGTAGGATTTGTTGTTGTTGTTGTTGTTACTGACTGTTGTTGTTCCAATATTTGATATTGACAAAGAATAACTGACTAAGCACTTGGTGTTCGGCACACTCAGATCAATCAAAATTACTCCTATATTCGTACAAGTTCTGTCTGTTTCATAGTCTCATAGAATACAGGCTTTGTTCACCTTTAACGATACTTTTTCTCTTTCAACTGAGGGCGGGGTGAGTCTCCAGCCCTAGAATGATCTCGAGATCCTTGTTTGGTTGTTCAGTATACCTAATTAAAGAAGGTGTAATCAGATTTTGAGTTGGTAAAAATGCGGGTTATTCCACCATTAAAGAAAAACACCCCACTCTTGGTACTAAGTTGTGCCCGATCCACGTGTCTTTGCTTCAAAATTATTTTGCAGTTCAGATTGCGAATTGTACTTTTCTTTTTACCCATGCACTGGCATTTTACTAGGCTTTCCTTCTGATATTAAAGTTGTTTTTATTCTTATGACTATTCTTCTTATTCTTATTCTTCTTCAGCTTCTTCTTCTTCTTCTTTTTCTTCTTCTTCTTCTTCTTCTTATTGTTGTTGTTGGTGTTGTTGTTATCATCATCATCATCATTGAACCATTACTTCTTTCTTGTACAAAATGATCAGCCTAAACACAAACACAGAGTGTTGTCAAAAGTTATGTACTGTCATGTCAGTTGTTTTTGTTCCAATTTTAATGACAAATAAACTAAGGGATGATTCGCGCATTCACATCGACAGAAGGCACATCAGTTATCAAAACAAGTTACGCATTGTTTATTTCATATCATAAAGTCGCTTTGTTTATCATTTACATTGAAATTTTTTCTTTCAACTGAGGTCGTATTGCCCCTCCTGACCCCGGAATTTTCTAAAGATACTTTTGAATTTCAGCTCACATTTTTTCTTCTCATTATTCCACCTTTGAAGAAAAGTTTCTCATTCTTAGAAATACAAGCTTTACTCACGTTTCCTTGTTGAAATATTTTTACCATTCAGATTGCAAGCTCTTTTTCCTTGCAACACTGACATTTTGGCAGGTTTTCCTGTATTTAAGTCACTTCTAGTAAGTTGTAGTCTTACTTATAGTTGTATATTTAGTTACAGTTACAGTTACAAATATAGCTATAGTTACGATCATAGCTATAGTTATAGTCATAGCTATAGCTATAGTTATACTTATAGTTATAGTAATAGATATAATAATAGAAGTAATATAATAGTTATGATTAAAGCTATAGTTTAATTACAGTTATAGCAATAGCTATAGTTATAGATATAGTTGTATTATAGCTATAGTGAAATCTATAGTTATGGTTATAACTATAGTTATAGATATAGTTATATTATAGCTGTAGTTATAGTTGTAGTTATTGTTAAAGCTGTAGTTTAGTTATAGTTATAGCTATAGTTATGGTTATAGCTATAGTTATGGTTATAGCTATAGTTATAGTTATGGTTATAGCTATAGTTATGATTATAGCTATAGATATGGTTATAGCTATAGTTATGATTAAAGCTATAGCATAGTTATGATTATAGTTATAGTTATGGTTATAGCTATAGTTATGGTTATAACTATAGTTATGGTTATAGCTATAGTTATGGTTATAGCTATAGTTATGGTTATAGCTATAGTTATGGTTATAACTATAGTTATAGCTGTAGCCATAGTTATGATTAAAGCTATAGTTATAGTTATAGCTGTAGTCATAGTTATGGTTATAGCTAGAGTTATGATTAAAGCTATAGCATAGTTATGATTATAGTTATAATTATGATTACAGCTATAGTTACAGCAGCAGTTATAGTTATACTGAGTTATAGCTATGGTTAATTCTAGTGATAGCAGTATAGTCCAGTTTAATTTATCTATTTTAATAGTTTTAACAATAGTCATAGTTGTTATTGTAATTGCTGTTGTTTTTGTTAGCGCTGTTGTTGTTCCAGCGTTTTATATTAACAAAAATAAACTGTTTTCCTGCATACTAAGATAGACAGAAAGTTCATCGTAAATTAAACAATTTATTGAATCAAGTTATTTTTCAACTCATACAGTCTTTCAGTCTATAGGTGTACGCTTTGCTTACGTGTAATTCATAGTCTCAGAGAGTTCTGGTTTTGTTGAATTTTACTACTTTCTGATGGTGAAATCAGTTTTTGACCAGCATTTCAACCAACTCTTTTTCTGCTTATTACGAAGCGCTTCCTTGGACATAAAAGACGAAGGCTATTTCGGGTGTTAGATAGTTTATTAAACAACTGTTAACCCTGCACTCATAGAGTTTTATTTAGTTACGTGCTGTGGTAAATAAGAAACGTCGTCGAGTGCAAGGTCTGTTGCTTCGTTTTTAGTATATTTTCTCCCTCGCATTTGGGAGTTGCGAGGGAGAAATATACAAATACTGAAATAGACGCGGAGCACCTCGTGACCTGGAATGTTCTCGAGATCCTTAATCGTGTGGTATTTTTTTAGCAATGAAATGAGAAATCAATTTGTAAATATTATCACATTTTATACTAACTAATCCAGCTTTAAATCTTTTGGGGCTGGTAAAAACCTGAGAGTAAATTCAACACCTCGGTTACTTCTGTACCCAAACAGATATGTTTCTAATCAATGATAAAAGAAGGCAGACATAGAGTCTAAACTTTGTTACTTCATTGCACCTTATATTTTCCTTTTTAACTGTAGGTGAGGCTTACTACGAGATTCAAGTTTAGTGCTCTCAAGATACTAACTGAATTGCTCTACTTGCAAAAGGTGAAGTTAGCTTTTGAATTTAACCAGTTTTGCTGCTGCGTCCACCTTTCAGCATTTCAAAAACTGAATATTGTCAAATTCTTCAACTCTAAGATGCAAAACATATTACTACGTTGTAAGTGCTCATCGTTTCTATCAAACGTTTTTACATAACGGGACAGAGCATTTCATTGTTAGCAAGAGAGGTTGTTTTAGCAATTCCTAGTCTTTACTTCTGTGTTGAGTTCCACGCATCGGAGAATGTATGCAAGTTTCGTGCCATTTTTTACTTTCAATTGATTTTAAGGCGGGAAAACCTTGTGACCTGGAATGTTCTGGAGATCCTTGAGTGTCTTTGGAAGGCGGATTTTTTCTTTTAAATTTTTTTTTTTGCTTTTAAGCTACTTTCAATATTTCTTTAACCCTGGAATGTGAAGTGAGTTGTCTCGTTACGGGCTTTGTTTCAACTCATCCAAACGGTTAGGATGTAGTTCACAAGTTTCCATTCAGATTATATGTACAAACTAGTAGTCATCGTTAGAGTTTCCTGAACGTGATATGCTTGAGTTTATTGTGTGGTCTCATGACTTTCCCTTTCAATTATTTATTAGAAGGGAGCGTACCTCGTGATCTGTAGACCCATACTGAGCTAACCCTACCAATGGAAGGTAAAAAGTCAAACTTCGAATGTCATCGCTTCTACTGCTATACTTAGTGTTCGACTGCTTTCAGCATTTTTAGAAAAGCTGGTTAAATCTTTCCAATTCCGAAGGAAAAGTAGTGTCACACAATTTTATGCCTCAAGAGATGCAAAATGAAAACCGGATCATGTCATTGCCTTTTATCGGTTAATTCAAAACGAAATGTTTGGACATTTGAAAACATTTACATCCGTTTTGTAGTATCAGCTCGACAAAAAGTATGGGACATTTAGAGAAGCAAGTAACCCCAAACACTTTAACTCTTGGGGAGATGTAGGTCTGTTATGTTGTGTGCATGTTAACCAGTTAGGATATAATTATACACTAAACATTTCAACTCTTCAAGGACATAATATGAATGTTCTTGAATGTTCATACTTTTCAGAAGTTACAGAACGAATGGTCGTGTTGTTTGCTTTATCACTCTTGAAACAATTTGAGATACAAATAGCTCCAAACACTTTTATTCCTCAAGATATGGCATGGAATGGTCGTGATCTAGAGGAAAACTGGTTAGAGTGCGTAAACAATAAACTCTATTAACTTCAAAGTCTCGATCAAAAGAGTACGAAGTTGCAGTTTTATTGATTTTCCTTCCAGCAAACGAGAGTTGGATTAAATAACGAAGGACCAGGTCATGCTGCCAGGTGCATCGTCTCTTGTTGCAAATGAAGAACACAAAGTTTAACGTTTACCATTAGAGTTTCCCGTGTTAATTCTGTGACAACACAAGCAAATGAAATCACTTAATGGATTTTATAGTCAGTTATCTATTTTTACACTGTATAATTTTCCTTCAGGTCGAATCCTTTGTTAACACTCTGTTTATAAGGGCCCTTATATAGCTCCACTCTTGAAAGCGTTTCCACTGAATTCGATTTACATCCTCTGTTAGATTTCTGTAAAATCATTTTTCTTGCTGAATTTCAAATTCAAAGTTCTTCAGTTTTCTGAACAGAGCATCCTCTGTTAGATCTAGAATATATATTTTTGTAAAATGATTTTTCTTGCTGAATTTCAAATTCAAAGTTCAAGGCTTCAGTTTTCTGTTATCTAGTTGAAAATTCAAGTTATAGCTTTGTGCAAGAACCTTTCAAGAAAGCTTATCTTCAAGGGTATCCTTGTTTGACAGTTCTTGCGTAGCTCCCTCCTCTCAGATGCACAATGACAACAAAACCATTTTGTGGCGGGAAAGAACAATACATCATTTCTCCTTGTCACGTATGCGGTTTGGTCTCAGTTTGGTCAAATGAAGGTGGGGAGAAACAAGATTAGAGATGATTATATTGAAGTTGTAGTTCATGATTTGTTATCAGATTGTAGATAACAGAACTGAAGGTACACATTACGCCTTGTTACATCAAAAGGAAAAGGCCTCTTTGTATTTTAGTTAATTTTTGCCATTGTGCGGACATAAAACTCAAACGTTCTATTCAGTTGTTCATTGAATCAGCTACACGGAAAAATTGGTTTTTGTTAAATTGCTGTTGCTTAAGCAGTTTAAGACGAACTGGCTTTTGACAACACTGAAGGGCAACTTTCGAAACTTGGTTTGAACTTGATCATCTCAAATTTGCTGAAAATATGGATGATAAAGCTCGGATTGAGCATGTATTTGCATAACGCTGTTTGTTTACATAGATCGAGCTATTTATATCTTCTGTAAAGATTACTCATTGTACCAAGACAAACAAGCATTTAGTTTGTGATCAAAACATTTTGTTCTGCCGAGTTCTCTAACACCACAGTTCTTAATTCAGTTCAACGAAACACTTAGGGTCGTGTTGTGGGTCGTTCGCAGTCGCACAAACTAATTCAAAACCAAGGACATCCTACGAAAGACATATGAACAAGCACCTAATTTCTGCAATCCTTTGTTGTAGCATGAATTGTTACGGTGTGGAGGTTTGCCAGTAACCGAACAGGTTCAAAGCGGTCAGCACATTTTTTCATTCAGCAGAATTGTTAAAAAGAGGGCGAGACTTCAGATGACGCCCTGGGGGCTGATTGGTCGAGATAACCAAAGGCGGTCCAAAGTGCTGCAGACGCGTTTGTTCCAGGCCAGCTGAAGCTTGTCTGGGTCATTATGACCGTGCAGTATTTTAGGTCGGCACGCAGCGCCCATTGTGCACCACTGACAAACGGGGGCGTAGCTAAATGAAGCGGTTTGCCTCCTTTCTTTTCAGTGCTGCAGGAACTCAATCTTCACGAACCAGAAACTACGAAAGCATTTAGAATTAAAGAAGGTTGATTTGTCGTGAAAAAGAAAAGGCGCGCCAGATTAAAGTTCCGTTGTTAGAAAGGCAGGAAAAGTCCTTCTTTCTTTTGAGTTCTGCAGGAACTCATTCTTTACGAACCAGAAACTACGAACGCATTTATTTATTTATTTATTATTCCGTTAATAAGGAAAGGGGCAGCAGATGAAAGTTCCATTGTTAACAAGGCAGGAAAAGGCTTTGTTGAGTCCATAAAACAACTTCAGCACAGACTAATAGCACGAAAATATTGAACACGCTTTTCATAAGAACAAATTTTGTAAGAAAACAGCTGAGACCAAACTTTAAAACACGTTAGTAACAATCTCAGAGCTCTGTTTCTGATAAATGAAAATCCATTTTTAACAAGAACAGTACGATTATGCATAAGAATAAAAAAAATTAAGAATAACTGATTGGAGGTTAAACTTGCCAAAAAATTCAGACTACCGATCGATCCTAATGACAAAAGCATGTGTAGAAGCTTTTGAAAATACATAAATAAATTAAGAAGAACATAATATATATCGTATATAACACTACATTTATAAGTCTGTTTAATGCTCTTTGTTGGTGTTTTCGTCGTTAAACGACAGCTCTCTGTCTTGTTAAGGGTTATCAGTTCGTATGCACCCTACTGGTTAAATCTTCCTTGGATGAGTTTCTTTTTCAAAGATTATCAGAAATCCATTATCCAGATCAGTTAAGTATTTTGTTAAATAAAATCTAACCCAAGAATATTTTGAATAATAAAATGTCGTATTTAACAGGAGCATGTGTTTTGGTGTTGCAGCATTTTTGTTTGTTTTATTGAGTGGTTCGTTGTGACGCCGTGCGACAGCTGTTCTGGGCCGGTGGGCGGTCAATCGCACAACAAAACCAAGAGAAAAACCAATTCACGACAATAAAAAAGGATGCAAAATGATAAATAAAACTCAAACCAAGTATAACAAGTTTTCGATAATTTTCGATTTGTGGGAAAAATAAAACTATAGAAACTAAATCAAGAAAACGATCTGAATAAACGATTTCTTTTGAGTTATTCTTGAAAACACCGCGCTAAAGTTGATCAAAATTTAGGATATCGAAAATGTTATGCTGTTGTTCCTCCCCTTAGCTGATTCCCAGTCGCCCCTTTCTCTCCCCCTCCCCAATCATTGATTCGATTCTTTTTCCCACTCTTAGGTACTTGGCCATTGCCAGTCCCTTACCCCTCCCCAATCAGTGGTCGATTATTTTTCCTCTTAATTATTATTGTTACTTTAATATAGCTTTGACATTATCTTTAAAAAAGATCGTGTCAATAAAGCTATATTTTACCTTAAGTTACTTCTCAGTCTCCCCTTCCCCTACGAAGTCAGGGGATTGAATCTTTTCACCCTCTTAGTTACTTCCCAGCACCTCTTCCTCTCCCCGGACAGTTTAATTGTACTACCCCCTCTTAGTTAGTTCTCAGCCCTCTGTCCAGATAGTGGTCCGATTTGTTCTGTAACTTGACAAACCAGTCAGTTATCGAATTGAAACAGCACGTCGTCATACAGTTGAGAATAGTGAGAAGGGACAATTAGCGGTGAAAGGAGTTTTTGTTCAAACAAGCGAATCCATAAAATAGCCGGGATAATTATTAAAGTTTTGTACGGGGGACATTAGGGAGTTTTAGCAACGAGGACGAGAACGTCAACGAGAACGTTACAAAACAATGGACTTAATTACAGAGTACAACAG